>CM076582.1:657905226-658086460 GCA_034641835.2 Pinus albicaulis | reverse complement strand
GCCTGGATAAGGAACTAGGGCTTCAGTTTGACTGAGAAAGAGTTAACTGGACTGGAAATAAAAGTTAAAACTGTTGGAAACCTATCAAACAGCTGAAACCACCCAACAACGAAATCACAAAAATGCGCTCCCCAGTGGAGTCGCCAGTTCTCTTTCGGGGAAAATCACCCTAGAGGTTTTTTGGGTTAAAACCTCCATAGAGCAGGGCATGCCATTCAGAAGGGCTCACACACAACCATACTTGAATGCAAAAAACTAGATAACAACGATAGCAGAACTCACCTGTAGTCCTACGTTCGATGGAGATCCCGCGGGGTCCACACCCCCAGCAACCTTTCTTCCTCCTTCAACCTGGAAAACAAGAAAGAACATGCATGGAAACCTAGTTGTACAACATATATTTCTCCTAAACGTTAGTGTAATCCATGTGAAATATGATATAAACGATAATAACTGCTTAATAATCAATCTTTTCACATATACAAATAGATACTAACATAGAAGTTTAGGAACAAGATGGTTCTTCATTATTGTGAACAACATGTATAGAAGTAAAGAGTGGAGAGATCACCTGAATCCTTCCACGATCTTTGAGCAGACCGTCGTCCGGATTCGTCCCGCCCTTGCCTCGCTAAGAAACTTTCAATACTTGTGCACTCGAGATGGCATATAAATGGATGAACATCTCTAGGAAACAAGGGTTTCCTATATAAGTCTAGGAAAGTGCAGGAGGCACGGGAAATCAGACTTGAATTAGGGATTCCAACAGAGTATAATGTCTATAAAATTTCTCTCTCCCTTAGGCCATGCACATGAGGGGCTTTTATACTCCCTCAAAGTAGTTTCAGTCAGTTGGAAACAGTTGGCCACGTACTGGGGTGGTTGAACTACTGGAGTAACCATCAACCCAGTCCGAAAATAGGGAATTTATATATTTTTTAATGGTTTTAATGGCATACACGAAAAAGTACATGTGGACTTGCGTATACACGCGGAAAAGTCTAGGCATACCCGTGTATGGGAATTTTAACACTGTTTTTTAATCAATTTGTTCAAGTTTGTAGGAATGGGTGCCCAAAGCCATAAAGACAATCATGAATCACCTGAGGGTGAAAAATGATGCTATAACAGTTACTGCTCTTCTTACTACCAACATTGATGTTGTTGCTGTCAATGTTGCCTCAGCTGTCATCTCCCTTATTGTTGCTAACATTGGTTTAACTCCTGCTTACTGCCTCCCAAACTTCTTGTCCCTATGCAACATTTTTACTTTGTTCATCACCTGCAACTTCTTTCTCTATTTCAAATGTCTCCAGCAAACATTTCAACCATTTCTCCTCAAGAATTTCATCAACATACTGCAAATTAGTTCCAGCATAACTTTCGTCTTCCTCTTTTGACAATCTTCAGTAATTGTCCATCATCATCTTGATTGATTCTGGCAATCAAATCAAGTTCTTTAAACACTGTAGTCTCATCCTCTAACACTGTAGCAGTTCCAAAATTCTGCCTCACAGTTCTCTCTTGGTTATTCAGACAAGCCAACTCTTCCTTCTCACCCATGGTAATGAGCCTCTGCATATGATAAATGACTGTCTCACCTTCTTTCTGCAACAATTCTTCTTCTTCCAAGACAATTCCAAGTGATGGACTATCTTCTACATCACCTGTAAACACAATCAAATTGTCAGCTTCAAAATCACAAGACCCAATGGTCTCACTTGTTGATTCAGTCACCAAGTTTTTTCTCTGCAGCTCTAAGTCTTCTTCAAGACTCAGAAAATCTTCATTGGCTTTCTCCTCAGCTTCCTCTGGTTGCTCTGAGTTCCTTTCCAACTCCTTTGTCAGCACATCAGTATGATGATTTTCATTCATCATGAGACTATCAGCTAGTCTCTCCTTCTTACCATCCTCTGCTCCATGACTGTCATTCATGAAAACTTGCTTCTTCAGCAAATTATCCTGTGTGTAAGTTCTCTACCTCTCCAATTCTCTTCTATGAAGATCTAGTTTCCTATACAATTCAAAAATTTCATTAGGAGTGGAACTCAAAAAATTCACACAATTTTCCATACCTTCACTGGTTCTTGACCAATCATCAGCTGGTCCTTATCTCTCTGCACCAATATTCTGATTAGACTCCTTTGTCTTCATTTCCTCCTGAGATCTTGCTATCTCAGCATTGATCTGAACATATTTCAGATTCAAATCTTCTTGAACAAACTCTAAAGCTTGCTCATCTCCCTGTGCTATACCTACAAACATACACAACTTATTAGTTTTAAAACCACAATACTTTTCAGTCTAGACTGCTTCCTCAAGCACCTCCTTTTGAACAGATTTGTGTGTGGAATCTTCAAATTCCATTTCTAAATCAAGAACTCTAAGTTCCTCCTTCAATAAGGAAATCTCATTTTGCATCAACTTCATATGAAATGGTTGCCAAATCACTCTCTTTCCCTTCAGTGGAAAGATCCATCCTCCATTCTGGTTTTCCTGCTCTTGTAGCCATTCCTGTAGTACCTGCAATTGTACCTTCATTACTGCAATTTCTCTTTCTCTGACTTTATCAGTCATCTCACCTCTATGGAATTCCTTTGAACCTCTTATCTAATCCTCTATGATCATCTTCTCCATGAGTTTCTCACTCACCATGAGTTGTACTAGCCTCTGCGATAGCAAGCTCTCCTGTTGCCCCTTACCTCACCAATTCTCTTCATTGGACCCGGTCTTTTGGTAAGTACTGGTTCACTACCTCTGGAACCTCTTGAGCACTCTCTTAGGCTATCTCTTCAACTCACCTTCTCTTCAAAACACTGCAATTGTCTTCCCTATCCAGCCTTTAGTTGAATGTCAGGTTCACTGCCATCATCTTCTCTGCAACCATAAAAATTAATCACAAATTTCAAATCAGAAAATTATCTCACCTTTAAGATCCTGCATGATCTTGTCCTCCATTCATTTCGTCAATATTGTTCAATGCAATTGTGTACCTTTTCATATCAGATTTAGAACACATTCAAATAAAACACACTTCAGTTCTCAACAGAACCTTCCTGCACTCATTCAGAAAAAACAAACATCTTCAATTTCCACAGAGCCTTCCTACTTTGATACCAAAATGATGCAGTGCGAACCCTGCCACACCTAGAATATTACTCTCAATGTGCACATAAAATTCACTTCACATTTATATTCCAATAAAATTCCCCATCTGGCAAACTCACAATAACAATGTGGAATCTTTTGTTAATCTCTGTTTAATTTTAAACACCCAACTTACAATATCACTTGCGAAAGCTATTTCAAACTGATCTTCAATTGAAAGTTCCTTATCTTTTCATCAAGGTCTTAAAAACCAAATATGAAGTTAAAACTACATATTAAACCAACTCAACCCACATGTGAAGTTTATGTTTTTGTTGTTGTGCTTATGATCAAAACCATATATTAATACCCAATATGACCTCTTTTTCAAGTTCATGGAGCATTTGTCTCATAATAATTCAACTAGTTGATCCAAAGTTTCAAATATAGATGCTCTCTTTACTATTCAACTTACCAAGCTCATGGCAATGGCACTCCATATCAAGCTTAGATTTTTAACTAGAAATCAAATGCCACATTGCATACGTATCCATCCAATGATGGATATTCGTTGTGTTCAAACTGTATCGATCTCACAATATCGCATTTCAAGAAAACCACAACTTCTGAATGCGTTCAATGCTTAATATAGTATAGATGAAAATCTTACATTCAGGCCTTTGTATCAACGCCGCTTCAAAGTGGAGTCTGTCCTGCGTGTGCTCCTTTTCAAACAAATTTGGACTACATTCCCTTCAGGATTAATCTCGAATTACTTTGTGTCACAAACAAAATTTAAGCAGATTATACCAATAAATCAGTCATTGTGATATGACTTGCGCCTGCATAAAAAACCATCGATTTTTATTGAAACAGCTCATCGATTCTCAATAGAATCTTTACACAGATGAGACGCATGTAATCTATCAACAAAGACCATGGATCAAATGCGTTTCAATTTAATCCAGCGGACATAACTCTGCGTACTCTGTGTTTAGTAACCAACGAATATTATGTTGATCTGCTCAAGTCGTTGGTTCATTCCACCTTTTTTTAACGCCTTCCTCTGCATTAACAATTGGAATCGATGTCAGATATCTAGTGCTTGCATAAACAGATCTGGATTTTAACTCAACGGATTCAGTACGATTTCTTCTGCGTCCCCGGTTACAATTTCAACGACTTGCCAGACTATCTTCAGTAATTCTCCAGTGCTACAATTCACTGACTTTGCCAGGCTTAACTCAAAATAAGTTGACTTGCGCTTCTTCTTTTCAATTTCAGATGTCAATTTACTGTAGAATAGCTCATATACAGAAATCAAACCATTAAAATATTTTCTCCTCCATCTGGACTCTTGTAAATCGACTGCACAGACATCGACTCATCAAACAGGTCAATGTACATTCAATAATTCAATGCCATCCTAGCGCTCCTTAATTGAACTTCTTTAATGCCTATTGAAACTTTTGTGCATGATAATAGCAAATTCAACATTCAAAAATTCTGGATTGGGGTCTATAATATAAAAACTAACATTTATTTATCAATCAAATCTCCTCCGATTCCACCCAATGAATCTTGGCATAGATTTATGTTAATAGCAATGAAATCCAAAAGAACAGCCTTATACATTGGTTCAATACAACACCGCAGACTCAAACGTATTGTGGTTTTCACACAAAATCGGTGTGGATTCAAGCATATAGAATCATTTCTTCATATATTAAACACATAAATTCAATAGTGGCATAAACTGCAGAAATCAAATTATGTATTAATACACACAACACTTACATAAAATCTCCTTCCTTGGCCTGATTTCCAAATCATTGGCCCTTTTACAATCTGCCCGAAGGCTTCGAAGTAGAAACCCCTGCTCTCTACTCACACTCTCTCTGATTTTCAATGCCTTTGAAACTTGATAATTTATACAATTTTAAAATAATCTAATTTGAGTTCAATCCCTTCAATTTCTCAACAAAATCCTAAAATCACTCTTGAATCCCTAAGGATCCTCTCTCACCCATAATTAATAAAACTAATTTATAAATTAATATTTAGAAAAATATCTCATCCCTTTACATCCTCAACTAATCAAATCCTTCTCATATTCTCAATTATTTACAATATTTAATTAAAAATACTTAAAACCCACTCAAATAATCCATAAAAATCTAGCTCTTTTAAAAAATTAGAAACCTAAAAGTTTAAAATACAAAGTATTTTCCTCTTCGTCTAATGCTCCTGCATCAAAAGTGACCAACTCTCCCTGTACAGTGAGTGATATTTCATTAGTAGGGGCATCCCTGGCCTGAGGTTGTCAGACCTCTTCTTGTAGCACCCTCTTTTCTTGTTCTGATCTAGTTGTCTTGAGTTCGAAGGCATGTAGTTTATTCTACAGGGATATAATTTCTATGCTCATCCTTCTCACATTCTCCTCTGTGGATGCTGCAAAATTAGTACCTGCTGATGTGATCATGACCGGATTGGTCCTGGTTTCCAAGACTATATCCTTCTATGTAGTGACTGTGAGGGGTGCAATAGGGTCTCCTACTAAACATCTTCTGTTTTCCTTCCTGACGTTGTGCGCGAATTGATCGTAGGTGATTGTAGTGAGATCGAGCACTCCCTCATCTAAATCTTCGGAGGTACCCAACTCTTAGAGGGCAAAGCACACATTGGGTGTAGGATTTGTTTGAGGTACTTCGATGTGTGGCAATCCAATTTTCTTCTCTATCTCGAGAGGGGGTGTTCCTTTGGAGGAATCTTCTTGTTACTTCCTACTTTATTCCTCCTTCCTCTTCTATTCTATTTCAGCCCTATGTTGCTCTTCTTGCAATTGGTGATTTGATTCCTCCTGGTCCTGTTCTTCTTTTATTCGGTGCTCGACTTCTACTTTGTCCTGCTCCATTTTTTGCTGGTGCTCAGATTCTGCTTTGTCTTGCTCTATTTTTAGCTAGTGCTCATCTTCTGCCTTTTTCTTCCTCTTCCTTCCTCTTGCAATTTTCTTCAGCCCGCTTCTTCCTTTTCTCTTATTTCAGTTGCTTCTTTTGTTTTTCCTCCTCTTCCCTTGCCTTTTCCTCGGCCCCTTGTTTAGCTTTAGCCTCCTCTTCCCTTGCCCTTTCTTAGACCTCTTGTTTGGCTTTTTCCTCCTTTTCTATTTGTTAGGCGGAAAGGTTATAGCTGGTACCAGTCCTCGACTTCTTGGCTTTGGAGGATGAGGCTCTTCCCAGTGAATGAACCCTTTATTATAAATTTTGGTTGTCCTGCTCCTCTTGATCACTTCATTCTTCTGGGGCAGCCTCTCTATCCTTTTTGTACCAATTCTTTATTCTATCTTCTGCCTGGCAGTCAGTGTGTTGGTAAGTCCATTTGAATTTGGTCCGCTTGCAGTGTGCAAGGATAATTCTCTTGGAATAATATGTCCGGTGTGCCAAGGGAGGCAGACAGAATCCCTTGATATGTTCTTCTTCTGCTTCTACTTCCCTAAAATCCTTTACTGTATAGGCATCAATGGTGAGCGGAAGGGTGGGCCATGGCTTCTTCTTACCCTTAGTGAGGACTTTGGAGAAACCACCTGACATATGATAACAATTTTCTTCGATGAGAAGCTTGTATGTACGAAACGGGGCAATGCGTGAGGGGCCTTGAGTGACCAGAAAACTTGGACGATGGTACTATCAGTGTCTAGAAACTAGTGTGCCACCTGAGTTATTGTCTCCATAGCTCTCTCAGACATGCACAGGGGGTATTTTCCAAACAGTTTCACGTAGAGGGCAAGGATGAAGCTACCTGCAATTGACTCCATGTCTTGCTTATACCTCAAATCCCAAGACACCATTAGATCTTTGTGAATTATACCGCCATTCTCTGGGTCCAAGTTATGTTACCACCCCTCAAAGTGGCACCTGGTGCACACTGCATCTAGGAGATAAGATTCCATATAAAATTCCGACGCATACCCTTCATCAGGTGCCAGTGCCGTAGTTATGTTTGACTTGAGGGCTACTACTATCATGTTGGCCCAGTTGAAATTGGTACCATACACAATGATAGCGTACATCATAGAGACCCAAGTGCTATTGAAAAAGGTGGCATTTGGGCAGCCATACATCCTACATAGCATTTCAGCTATGAATTGGTATACCTTCCTGAGACCTACTGTTTGATATTCCTAATCCTTCTTGAGCCAAAATTTTTCTCGGTCCTCCCACCATCCTTTCAAAGTTTCTGATATGGGAATTGCATGAGTAGTGGCCCATTCATCAGTGAAGCTCTGATCTCGGGTGAGAAGTGCATAATATAATTCTGCATCTTTCCCTTTTAGATTTGCGAAGGACTTCCTGGCATGGTCTTGAATGACCCAGATCTTGGGGTCGACTCTCTACAGGATCCATTCAATCAGCTCGGCGCATGGGAATATCAGAGGATGGGCCCCCACATAGTGTAGCTTGAACCTCTTAACCTAAATGTATGCCTATCAGTCTGGGAGGTCTTTGAGAAATTTAGGCTTGGTAAATTCCTGATACACCTGGTACCAGCTCATACTATCCCCTTTGCCGAATTTGCAGGCGGTGTCTCCATAGTTAGGGGGAATAGGAGGAGGAAGCCTTCCTCCTCTGATATTTCTATCTCTGGGCTTTTGTTTCTTTTGTGAAATTCTGGAGACTGCATGTCACTTGAGGCTAACGAAATGGATACACACTCTAGCTCAGCTTCAATGTCCCCTGGCATGTTCATAAGACAATCCCAAAATAAGACAGATGCCATCATTTATAAATATGTGGAATGCTCCTACCTCTGCTTAATCATTTTCAAGGAAGTATGTTAACCTACGACCTGGCGATCTTGCGACTAAGTCATCGGGTTTCTAGGTTGTGTTGGTTTGAAATTTCACAGACAAGCGACTTAGCAACCTGGTGACTTGCAACTAGGTTGCGGGGTCGCATGGTCGCTTGGTCGCGATGGTCGAGATATTTATGGAAGTGTGACCTAGCGGCTTAGTGACTTAGCAAACAATTTCGCCAGGTCGTGGGGTTTCTCTAGGGATTGGTGGACGCGTGGCGGAATTTTTTTTTAGAAAACAGACATGGCTCCCATAAGATCGTGATCCATGGTCATAGGAGTCTTCATTGGTGAGTTAGGCAAGGTCTTTGAAGGGGGAAAGGGTAGATAAGCTTTACACAAAACTGAAGGAGGGGCATGTTTGCAGAGGGATTGTCAGGGAGATTGATAAAGAGAATAATAGGGTTAAAATAGGTTAGGGGAAAGGGGAAGAAATAGTAACAATTGACTTAGAAAAGAAACAGTAGGAGGATTAGGCAACTTACCCGGGAAAATTGCGCTCCAACTGGCTTGTTAGAGGCATTTTTTTTTCTCTGTCACGCAGGTCGAATGTGACCTATGCGACCCTTTGTTATAGGTAAAAATACCTCCTCATCAGCTCAGAGGGGAAGACAAATATTGAAGAAGTGCAAAGACCTAAATTAAACCTATTTCTGCCAGGGTAACGCCTGTCTATATCAACACAAGAGCGTTATAACGCAGCTAATCAGTGAATGGGCCGCGTTAGTGGCTAGGGAAACGCTCTGTTTACACTGGAGGGAATCGTTACCCATGTTTTAAGTTTGAATCGGGAAAAGCCCACGGAGAATGATTTGAATCTCCGACTTTCCCTCACAAAAGAGTCAGTTCACAAAAGAAACTGCAGAGCATCAGTTCATTATTGGTCATTTCTATAACAAGACTGAACTCCAAAGGAGGAAAAAGCATAGATATTAAAGAAACATCTAAGTTATTTCCATTCCAAACTAGTGGAAAGAGAAAGGCAACAATGCCTTTCTCCCTCTCCTATAAGAAGGAGCTGAAGGCTCTTAATTGAAGGTCGAAGGATTGCTAAAGGTTTTGGCATACTTGTGGAATAGAGAATAGTGTTGTGTTGTGAAGGCCAAGAGTCAAAGAGGTTCCTGGAGAGCTTGTTGACTTGGACTTCTTCACTTGAGAGATAAGAGAGATTGGGAGACTAAGGAGGGCTTGGTACAACCGACGGTTGTAATCCTTCTTCTTTCAAAATCAATAGAACTGTGTTCGTTTTCTCCATTCAATGCTTAATATTGTCATTATTGCTTGAAAATTTACATAAGTATGATATGAATGGCTCATATGTGTAGAAGTTAGTAGTTCATTATATATATTGACTAGATTGATAGGATATCTGTTATGCTAGAAATTACACGGGTGCTTTGACTGGTTGTAGGACTAAGATTTGGAGCCGGTGAAGAAGGACTCTTGTTTCATTGCCTAGTGCTCTCCAAGGGACTCCAATATTGTCAAAGAGGTAATTCTACATCGCATTCCATTCAGTTATTTTAAGTTAATATGAACATGCTCGTACCATATTTGTGAACAGCACAGCTAATCTTACTGTCTGCCTCGGGCACCGGAAAGCCCTGAGAGGGATATTCGAAAACCAACAACCCAAGCAGTTTACCCTATAGCAGAACTGGTGACTCCACTGGGGATTTTCCCCATAGTTTCCGGACTATTCTTCCCCTCCTCTCTTCTGTTCTCTGTTCATAGACCCTTCCAACCATTTTTGATGCCCAGTAGACATATCAAACGTTCGTAGAGTTCAATCCTGTTTCTGTTTGGCCAACTAAAGAACTTTTCCTTGGATAACGCTACCTTTGTAGGTTGTCTAGTGCATTATAACACTGTCTCTGTTCAAAAAAAGTGCGTTAGTCGCTATCTTTACTCACAGACAGAGCGTTACTCAACCAAAACCTTGCTGTTCACTGTTGTGATGGTGTTTTAGTTGCAGAGTTTTGGCCATCAGTACCTTTTGCTGACTGAATCCCTGTGCTTGTCCACTAAGATGGAATTTCTATTTGTTTCTCTTGTTTGAAAAGACAGTGTCCAAAGCATTTACTTTTTAAGAGAAACTTTTATTATTATTATTATTTTTCTGCATATAGCTGAGTTTATTCTGAAATTTCCAGTTCATAGATTGTTTAAAAGAGGTAGATAGAAGTCTGAATCTTTAAAAGTTGAACTGAGCTATTTGAATGTTAGTGCATGGATGTTGAAAAGAAACCTCTCCCTGTAGAAACACTCTTCATCGAATTTAATATCTAGAGCATGTTTTGCATGGTTTCTTGAGTCAGAGTCTCATCAAATTTCATACGTCCACTCCCCCTCCGCAAGACTAATAATCAAGTACACTAAGAATAAAGCGATAATAAAATCAATCAACTCTTTTTGAACTCACACAAACAGTAGTTCGGGCTAGGATCTTGGGTTAGAAACAATGAGAAAAATACCCAAGATCTCAAAACTTGAAACTAGAGTCATTAACGAGCGAAATCCTACTGCACTCATATTATCGGGACCGTTCCTTTACCGGAGCTCAGCGTGATACAACACTTGGGTGCACAAGAAGGTAGCCCGCCTTCGACTGCATCCTGTGGGTGTGTTATATATTGGGGTTCCCTTTGGGGATGTCAAAACTAGATCGGGGATCTAGGTATTCTGCCCATATAGCACACTATCCTTGACCGTGGACCCCCCTGATGATGTTTGTGATTTGAGGTATCTTTAGTGGCCATAATTTTTAGGGACTTACACAAGGTGACTGGGATGGGCTATCCTGGTACCTGAAACAGACGGACCCACTCTGTCTTCGGTCTTTAGGAGGGTACTCGTCTTCATGAGAGTGCTTACACCTATCGTCTGAGGTTCGGGCGAAGCTCTAGAGTGACTGTAACTGTACTTTTGACCAACCCTCTCTGTATACTATTGTGATACTAGATTTCATCACCAGCGAACAGTAGTACTCAGACAGGGCACCCTATTCTGGCTGCTTGCTGATTGATTTTAGAGAGTCCTTTTTCTTTTTTAAGTGTGTGGTCACTATCCCTGAGACTTTATAATACATCATAATTTATTAAAATTTGTTAAAATTAAGCAGGTCACCGTGGCGTCCCCCGACCCACGCCGTCTGTCTAGACGATAGCAAGGTCTACCTCCTCTAACTATTGAGGAAGAACTGAACCTTGGTGACCCTGTGCCTTCCACGGAAGAGCAGTCTCCACTGACTAATCTTGATTTTCACATAGCCTCATACCAGCCGGAATTTTCGGAGGACCCTTTCACTGAAGGAGTTGTACCTCATTACAACCCTCCGCTCACTAATACGTTGGGGCCTGTGATAATTCAAATTCCACCACGCCAAGATATGTCTTCGGCCACACCAACATCCATTTCACCACCAGCATCCACTGGGTCTATGCCAATGGCAACCATCCCCGGTTCACCACCATCCTCCCCGCCGGTGGTCAGTTCTATGCCATCACTAGGTAACTCTAGTAGTCAACATATACCTATTCCCAACCCTATGGTCATCACAACTGTCAGTATCTTACTGAATCCTTCAGCATCTACTTCTACCGTGACCACGTTGGGACCCATGGTAGCTCCTCCCATAAGTATGACTACTTTGGTACCTTTTAGCAACCCGTTCGGTTGGAACCCTCTGTTGATTTCAAACCCTTGGCCTCTATGCTAGGGGGCAGTGTCACCAGCACTCAGGTAGCAGGGAATATTTCACTTCCTCTGCAATCCTTAGGACAAATAGAACAACCTATTGTTAATAATTTTCCCTTAAGTGGTTCAAATATAGGTGTAGGGTCCATACCGTTGCCAAACTATATAAGTAGTAGCATGCCTCCGGGAAACTCTATTGCATCCATTTGGACTAACCAAACCCAACCTCAATCTCGAATGGGAGGGAACTTTTATACTGGGGGCAACCAATAGTTCGCCCCGCAATACAACATGCCCTATGGACAGAAACCGTATGTCCCTACTCCTCTGCTTATAGGAAGTTCTTACCAAAGTCATACTTATCCTCCTGGTAACACATTGATGGGTGGACTCTATGGTATAAATAGTTAGCCCATACTGCCTTGGTTAGATTCAGGGGAAAACCCACAATTGCCATTCTTGGCAACTCTAGACATCCCCGATATCCATAAACTGACTAATGATCCCATCAATCAAAAATTCGCTTTGGCCTCATGTGCCACATAAGATTCCTTCCGACATCCCGAATTTTGACGGGAAACAAGGGGACGACCCAGCCGCACACATCACTACCTTTCACCTATGGTCTATATCCAATTCCATGGTAGATGATAGTGTCTGACTTCGACTCTTTCCCCGCACACTTACAGGCAATGCTTCCAAGTGGTACATTGAATTACCACGCGCCACCATCAATACGTTTGGTGCTTTAGCAACGGAGTTTCTAAAGAACTTCCAACTACCAATTAGATTTGAGACCGGAACGGAACTATTAACCTCGCGCTGCCAAGACACCGCCACCCACATCTCCGATCACATTCATGAATGGAGACGTAGGAGGAGGCTAGTCAAAGCGTCAATTCCGGATCATCTCTTAGCCAATTGGTTTTGCAAGTCTCTCTTACCCCACATAGCTAAAGACATTGGCCTTTCTGGTGTGGTCACAGAAGATCAATGCATCCGCCGTGCCCAATATTTATATTTAATCTATTCGTAATCTGGCACGTTGTATGATTTGCTCCCCCATGCCCCTGGCAACCCAAATCCCCCGGCTACTTAGAAAACCGGAGCCCATGTCGATGGTCTCGTTGGCACGATATCTAGCATAGCCACAAAACAGTCTCAGGGGCAAGCCTCCCAGCCATATTTGGCTGCCACAGCCCCTCACCAAACGACTACTCTTCCCACCGCTGAGGTAAATACGGTGCAAACCTCACAAAAACCTAGCGGGAAAAATAAGAAGAACAAGAAAAAGTCATCTTCTTCGGAAGAGCAATCGGATAATCAGAATAACACTAATCAGAAAAATGTCGCCAGAAATGACAAAGGGAAGCATAAACCCATGAAATTTCCTTGCAAAATTTGTGCAGAGGACCACTTGACATACAAATGTCCTCGGCTCTAGGAATGCACCGATTTTATTGCTAACAAGGATTCTGGGCGAACACCTGTCGTTCTTCATAATCCTTTCCCTAATTAGCAACAAAAACATCAACACATGGTTGACAATCTGCCACAACCCCATCAACGGGCAATGATGGTTCATATCCTTCCGACGAAGGACCATTTTCCATTTATGGCATTAAGAGTGTGGACCTTCAAACTCGAGCTAAGCTTTATGGAAACCCTACCATAGATTCTCAAGAACCTGGTACTAGTTCCAATCCACTGCCGCCAAACGATTTGTATATCGAATGGCCTACTGCTGACCCCGTCATTCGTCCCCCCAAAGGGACACTTCGACGCATGACTCATAATACCTCTGCACGTGTAGCCAAAAACTACAACATTGTAGAAGATTTGGCGCAGGCACCGTTAGCTATGTCTGCCCTCGAAGTATTACAAACCTGTCCAGCACAAAGGAAAGCCTTACTTTCGGCCATTGGTGGAATAGACCCCCAGGATTCCATGCTAGCTATCTTTGATATGGAAAAGGCTAAAACTCACCTCTCACACCAACTCGCATTCCAGGTGTAGGTTGTGTCGAAAGGGAGACCAATCCATCGCACTGTCATAGACGAAGGTGCTTCAACTTGCATTATGTCACAAGCATGCTGGCTCAATTTAGGTTCTCCTACCCTCACCCCGCCATCGAATTCCCTCAAAGCTTTCGATGGCCACACTTTCCTCCCAAAAGGATCCCTTGCTAGCTTTCCCATCACTTTGAGTGGGAAAATGGTAAACGTGGACGTTGAAGTCATAGAGCGCCATCTAGAATATAATCTATTGCTTGGTCGCAGTTGGTCGTATGCCATGACCACCATTGTGTCTTCGGTTTTCTGAATCATCCTATTTCCATTGGATGGGAAAATAGTCACAGTGGACCAGCTATCCTTCTGCACCCCTGATTATGCCACATTTCCAAATAGCACTATACCCCTAATAGAAGGCTTTCCTAACTCTTACGTCAGTATCGTACTGGTCTTCTAAAGGCATCATCCCTACTGGGTTGTTTTCCTCTCCCACCGCCATCAATCCCAAACACGGTTGCAATGATATCCACCAATTTGGGGGGCTCTATCGACCCATGGATCATTCCAACACCTTCAGACATGGATTCCTACGAATATCAGATGCTGCTCTCACCAGCCGAGTTGGCTTACCAAGCCATCCAAACCGCATCTGAATCCTCCACTGCTATGGTTTCGACCGAAAGTAAAAAACTCCCTCCCATCACTGTTCTCTCTAAGGATCTCCTCAATGAATTCTTGCCGATAGACAAAGCTATTCGAGAGATCGTGTCTCTAGAAGAACGGCCTTGGTGAGAGTTCCACCATCGCGCTTCGATGATTGACTCGAAGGCGATAAAAACTGAAATCCCATCCTTTGACCAACCTGAGGTGATTCCCTCTGCTTATACGACTGTTCAAACTATCGATTCAGAAGGGAACATGGGTAATCTTTCTAAGAAAATGCTCATTGATATCTTTTTCAAAACGGGTATCGTGGAAAATATTCATATTGGAGAAGCTTGCAATCCTGAGGAAATTGCACACTTCACATCCATTTTCAAAGAATTCCGCGATGTGTTTTCTTGACCTCACAAGAAAATTCCCGACAGATAATTCTATTGACGAGAAAGAGATCAAGAAATTCTGAGCATTCTGTTTATGGTATTTTTCTTGCTCGTCAATCCAAAAAACCTCGAGTCCTCTTCTTTGGGCTCGTTAAACTTACACGAAGAAGCATCGAGCATTCTTTTTACGGTATTTTTCTTGCTCGTTAATCTGAAAAACCTCGAGTTCCCTTCGTCGGACTCGTTAAACTTATACGAAGTTGGCATCGAGCATTCTTTTTACGGTATTTTTCTTTCTCGTTAATCTGAAAAACCTCGAGTTCCCTTCTTTGGACTCGTTAAACTTATACAAAGTTGGCATCGAGCGTTCTTTTTGTATGGTATTTTTCTTGCTCGTTAATCCAAAAAACCTAGAGTTTTCTCCTTCAAACTCGTTAAAATCAAGAAGCACTAAGATTTCTTTTTTGGAATCTTTTTCTCGCTCATAAAACTGAAAAAAACCTGAGTTGCCTTTGTCAGGCTCGTTAAATTACCACGACAGAAATAATGGAGCCATTCTTTTCTCTTTTTCAAAGATCTTTAAACTGAAAAAGTAATCGAGTTTTCTCCGCATGACTCGTTAAAATTTCACGGAGGTAATCGAGTTTTCTCCGCGTGATTCGTTAAAATTTCACGGAGGTAATTGAGTTTTTTCCGTGTGACTCGTTAAAATTTCACGGAGGGCACCGAGTTTTTTTTTGTTGGACTCGTTAAAATTTCACAAAGAATACTGAGTTCACTCCATCTCCTCGTACTCATAAAAAAATGAGGTAGACGTCTATCGAACATATATTTCTCACTTTTCCGGTTTCGATGGACTAACTTACGGAAAATGAACTGTTTCAGGCTTACTATTATCCCTTTGTCGTGCCCGGTTATCAAGACATGACAAAGGTACCCCAGTGGAGTTGTCTTTTATGATATTTTTCAGACTCTCTAAACATGAAAAATTCACCGAGTTTACTCGTCTGGACTCGTTAAACCTAATCAGACGGGGCACAAAGTTGTCTTTCCTGACATTTTTTAGACTCTCTAAACATGAAAAATTCACCGATTTTACTCATCTGGACTCGTTAAACCTAATCATACGGGGCACATAGTTGTCTTTCCTGAAATTTTTTAGACTCTCTAAACATGAAAAATCCACCGAGTTCACTCGTCTGGACTCGCTAAACTTAATCAGACGGGGAAAAATTTGGATAAAGTGGATACTACCTCTGTTACATTTTCAAAAAGGTTGATTTGGTAGAAAAATTCTTGAACATGGCACTTCCCAGAAAACTCTTTCGCAGTTAGCCGAACCCTACCATCTATGAGTATTGGCCTTCATTTCCCAGTGTCCCTGCACCGGTAAAATCCTAACACACTCTTTGGTGTTCATCAAGCTTCATCTGCCTAGTACCCTGCTAGAGTGCCTTCTATTGTTCAAGCACATTTCACTATGTACTGCTCCTGTTATCAACCAAACCGCTCATTATGCCAGAAATTATTGTCATCCGATGTTCCCATTTCCTCTTCACTATCTCAATCATAAACAAAATTAGTTGGTTTCCATTTCGTGTTGACTGATGTAGGACACCTTAGTGCCTACCTTTCGATAGATCTCTTCCTATCGACTTCAACATCTTATCTAGGAAGTTGATCCAGAAACCCATCAGTACCCGGATACTTGCAGACATCAGTGGTAGGTAGTCATGTGTTTGATCAGGGGTCTCCATCATTGGCTCCTGGTCGAATGATTCTACGATTGTTTGACTTCAACTCATTTTATTCACACTCGCTAGATTGTACTGTGCATCTTAGGGACCATCATCATTATCGATGGCCACCTTCGCGTCTGTTAACAGTTTTCGTTATTGAATGGTAATCAGATAGTTTCTCACATGTTCGATGACAACTCCTTCATTCACATGTTGATAAATATGTAATTTAAGTGAATCGGTAGTCAAGACCTTGGGGCCAAGGTTACATCATTAAATTTGTGTGTCTTTCCCCAAGTTGCAATATTGTTTATGGAGACAACTTCTTCAGCCTGATCATGTTATTACAGACACTTCCACATTGTGCCTATCGGTGGACAGATTCTTCATATCTCTATTCTAGAGAAATCATGTTGTTTAAGCTATTGAGCATGGGATATGCCCGACTCAAGGAAAATACTATATTTTCTGACATATGTTGTTGTTTCAGGTTTTCCTCAGTCTTTCAATCTCTTTATCTCTACACAAATTATAAAGTATTTCCACCATCGTCTTCGTCTCTTACCTCACACTTTAGGGGGCATATATTACAGGTCAAAATACCTCCTCATCAACTCAGAGGGGAAGAAAAATATGGAAGAAGTGCAAAGACCTAAATTAAACCTATTTCTGCCAGGGTAATGCTTGTCTATAACAACACAAGAGCGTTATAACGCAGCTAATCAGTGAATGGGTCGCATTAGTGGCTAGCGAAACGCTCTGTTTACACTGGAGGGAAGCGTTACCCGTGTTTTAAGGTTGAATCGGGAAAAGCCCATGGATAATGATTTGAATCTCCGACTTTCCCTCACAAAAGAGTCAGTTCACAAAAGAAACTACAGAGCATCAGTTCATTATTGGTCATTGCTATAACAAGACTGAACTCTAAAGGAGGAAAAAGCATAGAGATTAAAGAAACATCTAATTTATTTCCATTCCAAACTAGTGGAAAGAGAAGGGCAACAATGGCTTTCTCCCTCTCCTATAAGAAGGAGCTGAAGGCTCTTAATTGAAGGTCGAAGGATTGCTAAAGGTTTTGGCATACTTGTGGAATAGAGAATAGTGTTGTGTTGTGAAGGCCAAGAGTCAAAGAGGTTCCTAGAGAGCTTGTTGACTTGGAATTCTTCACTTGAGAGATAAGAGAGATTAGAAGACTGAGGAGGGCTTGGTACGACCGACGGTTGTAATCCTTCTTCTTTCAAAATCAATAGAACTGTGTTCGTTTTCTCCATTCAATGCTTAATATTGTCATTATTGCTTGAAAATTTACATAAGTATGATATGAATGGATCAGATGTGTAGAAGTTAGTAGTTCATTATATATATTGACTAGATTGATAGGATATCTGTTATGCTAGAAATTATGCGGGTGCTTTGACTGGTTACAGGACTAAGATTTGGAGCCAGTGAAGAAGGACTCTTGTTTCGCTGCCTAGTGCTCTCCAAGGGACTCCAATATTGTCAAAGAGGTAATTCTACATCGCATTCCATTCAGTTATTTTAAGTTAATATGAAAATGCTCATACCATATTTGTGAACAGCACATCTAATCTTACTTTCTGCCTCGGGCACCGGAAAGCCCTGAGAGGGATACTCGAAAACCAACAACCCAAGCAGTTTACCCTATAGCACTCTTATACATATAAATGGGTCGCATGTGTGGGAAATAAATGAGGGTCGCAAGGTTGCAACTTAGTTGTGTAAATGAGATGTGTGACCTAGCAACTCTGCGACCTTGTGACCTAAGGGGTCACGGGGTGTAGGGTCGCAAGGTTGCAGATTTTTGGTTTTGGACTGATGTGTGACCTAGTGACCTTGCGACTAGAAGGGTCGCAAGGTCACGGGGTCATAATTTAAAAGAGTTAACCACATTTTTGACTTAGCAACTTGAGATTTTTAAAAGGTGAATTTAGGCCTGACTTCTCTTTTTCAAAAGGATAGGGGCTCAAAAATTTAAGGAGAGCAAAATTTTGGAGGGTGTTGTAGCAGCTACAACAAATGGTGATTCGCTGGTAACAACTAGGATCTTTGCTGGTGCTTCATCGGGTGGGGGGTTGGGCTTAGCCTCCTAATCCTTCCACTTCGTGGGTCCCACTAATTTTTTCCTTGGACCTTGCATTCTTACTCCACCTATCTGCGTGTCCCAGGGTGTGGGTCTATCTCATTTCATGTTAGGAGACCAGAAAAAAAAGGTTGGAGTAACCTCAGAGATTTCTAGGATCTGGTATAATTATTTCGCCCTCATTATGTTGCTCCACTGCCAACGAACCTAGTGGTCTCAGTGGAGTCATTGCCTAGGATTCATGGATGTTGCTCCACTGCCAGCGAGCCTGGCCAGTATGCTGGTGGAGTCATCGAATCGCCTCTCTATGCAAGAGGCCTTTCTCAATCCTTTACCCTTACTCATGTGCTAGTTTGCACTTATTTTAAATGTGCTCAAGGCACTTATTTGATTGTGCTCAAGGCACTTATTTAATTGTGGATTTTTTTTTTCCTGTGGCAGATGAGGGATCTCGACTTATTTTTCTTGCAAGAGAGGTTTCTCCTGGTCTATATGAGGAATTTTTGGGTTTTCCTGGATGTCCTTTTGTCTCCTGTGGTTAGCTCCACCCCATTTCCATCTAGTGACTGATCACACCGAGACTTTCTTTTGTACAACAATCCCCTAGGCCAGCATACTAGGCAAGCTACCTACGCTTGGTTCTTGGGACTTAGCTGTGTTTTCCCCACTGAGTGCATATCACAGGAAAGCTTGTGTCCCTTTTGTGTTTTAAGGGCGATTCTTGACCAGCATAGATTCCGACACAACATTTCCAATTGAGTAACCTCTACATCCCTCCTTCAACTTGGGATGCTACAGGGGACAGGGTCAATGGGAGCCTACTTGGGACAAGCGGCTTATTGAAAACAAAACAAAACTGAGACAAAGACAAAAACAAAACAAAAGAAAATGAAACAAAAAACAACAATATACATATGGTATAGGGTATGATGACGACCCCCCTGGGGCTGTTAGGTGAAATAGTGTTTAAAGTTCTGCCCATTTACCGAGAGGACCTCAATTCTCCCCTCAAGGGTCTGTAGCTTGTCAGTATGGGAGCTGGTATTTTCTTTAATTTGGAAGGGACTTGTCCATAGGGCCTAGAATTTGGAGTTTTTTCCTTTATCCTCATGAGCTTTATCCCACTTGAGGACTAGATCACCTACTTCGAAAAAATTGTTTCTAGCAGACTTCTTCTCAAACCATTGTTTTATTCGATTTTTGTGGATGGTGAATTTTTCCCAGGTTTTCAGCCTTTCATCCTCTAGCTTCAACAATGTGTCTATTCAGGCTTGTAAGGCAAGTCAAGGGGTGCCATGAGTCTCTTGTGATAATTGAAGGGCTGGGAGGGACAATTTGGGAGGAATAATAGCTTCTTTTCCGTACATAAGAAAAAACGGGGATGGCCCCAAAGATGGATTGGGTGTGACCCGATCAGCCCATAGGGCATTATGGAGAGAGTTATGCTAATTTCGTTGTTGGGAAAGAAAAGTATTTTTGATGATGCGGATGAGGTTCTTATTAGTTGACTCAGCTAACCCATTTCCTTGGGGGTAATAATTGGCCGATTTTTTTAGCACTATACCGTTTTCTAGAGAAAACTCATATAATTTTAAAGATGAAAAATATGTTGCATTATCAAAAACAAGGGAGGTTGGAATGCCAAACCTGATCATGATGCATTGGGTGATGAAGGTTATTACATCTTTATCATTGACTTGACACAACGGTATTGCTTCAACCCACCTTGTGAAGTATTCTGTGGCTATGAGGATGTATCTATGTTGCTTGGAAGAGTGTGGCAAGATTTCCCCAATCACGTACAACCCCCATTACTGAAAAGGTTCTTCCACTGCAATAGACTGCAACGGGATAGAAGGCCTTATTTCCCTAATTGCGAACTTTTGGAATTGTTGGCATTTCCATACATAGGCGTCTGCATCTTCGAACAGAGTAGGCTAATAGAAACCAACACGCATGATATTGTGAGCAGTGGTATCTCCCGCATAGTGTCCACCCGCTGGACCATCATGGAGTTCCGCCAAAACTTTATGTGCCTCATCACACTCCAAAAAACGTAGCAGGACACCGCTATGGTGTTTGTGGAACAACTTACCCTGCACCAGCTGGTAGGATACAACTTTCAATCTTAATGCACGTTTATGCTAAGTGGTTAAAGTGGGGCCCATAGTACCGTGTTCCAGATATTGCTGGAGATCAACGTACCATGAGGAGGTATTCTGTCGGGATATGCTATCATCTTGATACATGTCGATTTCGTGTTCCCAACTCTCTTCTTCACTGTTTCGTGACTTTTTTTTCTCCACGGCCATCTGACATAGTCCTTGGCCCTTTATAGTGTGTGTTGGCTTGAATTCCAGGTCATATTCTTGAATGCATGTCATCCAGTTGCCTCGTCTCTTGCCTAGCTCTTGTTGTACTAAAAGTGAGCGAACAACTGGGTGAGGCACGAAGACTGTGACGTGACTCTTAAAAATATATGGCCTGAAGTGTTTAACTACCTTGTACACTGCGTAAGCTTGCTTGTCAATATCTAGATAATTCAGCTCGACACCTTGTAATCCAACGCTCATGAATGATATGGGTCACTCATCATTGTTGTCATATTTCTGAGTGAGGACGGCAAACAAAGATGAATATGAGGCAAAGGTGTACAAGATAAATCCTTTGTTGAAATCTGGACTATGAAGAGAAGATGCTTCTACGATGGCCCATTTGATGTTATTGAATGCTTATTTCTCAGCAGTATTCCATTTGAAGTTAGCATTTTTCTTAATCATACCTTGGAATGGTTTCATGATTTGGGAGAAATCTGATATAAATTTTCAGACAAAGTTGATTTTGCCAAGGAAATACTACATAGCTTTCTTACCACTTGGGGGTGGTATTTGAGCGATGAATTTTGCACGTTCTAGATCCACTACTATGTTGTCTTGAGTTATTATGTGCCCCAATAGGTTTCCTTCAGAGACGACGAAAAATATTTTCTTCAGGTTCAGTGAGATCCCGTATTTCTGACACCTTTCAAAGATCTGCTTGAGGTGGTTTAGGTGGTCAAATCTGTGTTTCGAAAACATGGTGACATCATGAAGGTATACTACTATGCTTTTCCGAATGAGGCCTCTGAAGGCGATGTCCATGTCTCTTTGGAAGGTAGCGTCGGCATTAATAAAGCCAAAGAGCATGTGTCTGAATGCGAATGTTCCCCATTTAGTTCTGAATGTGGTCTCGAGATGATCGGGTTCAGCCACTAGTACTTGATTATAACTTGAAAGCCCATCCAATAAAGAGAACATTTCCGACCCTGATACAACTTGAAGGATTTGCTCCATAGGGGGCATCGGGTAGTTTTCCTTGTCGGAAGCTCTGTTTAAATTTCGGAAGTCTACACACAAATGGATTTCGCCAGATTTCTTATGAACTGGGACCAAGTTTTACACCCAGGTTGAATGTCGAACTTTGAAAATTATACGTGCATCCAAGAGCTTCTTTAGTTCCTTTTGGATCATCGGCTCTAAGGTGGGGTGTACTTTTCTCAGTTTCTGTTGGAAAGACTTCACTCCTTCCTTCATGGGTATCATGTTCTAGATGATCTGGGTATCATAAGTTCATATCTCATCACATGTCCAGGCAAACACATCTCATTATTTCTTAATAACTTAGTGAATAATTTCCTCTCCTGAAGGGTGCATTCATTATCCAGATTGATGAGCTTGGGATCCTTGTCTGTGTTGAGATTTATTTGTCGGCACGCTAACATGGAAATTTCCACCTTCGTGTTGGGGGGGCCCTCGGAAACGGTTTTGTAGGTCAAAAAAAAATTCTATTGACATGATCCCTTTGGGTATGGGATTTTATTTATGATCTCCTAGTTCCTCTTGAAAGGCCCGATCATGATCCTCTTCTTCTATAACTGCATCTTTGAACACGTCTATATTGAGCATGAAATCCAGTACCTTTTGGTCATCATTGAAGATGCACAAATTAGTGACATTATCTGGTACGGATGGCTTGTAAATAAATTCAATAGAAAATCCATATCTAAGTGGGGTGAACCTAGTAGTAGCGTTGGCAAGTGTATCAGCTGCTGCATTGTGCATTCTAAGTATGGATTTAATACCGAAAGCATCAAAAGAAAAAATTAAACACCATACCTCTTGCTGGTAACCCTTCAGATGTGGAGACAAGCAATGGATGGTGTTATGTACCTGACGAGTGATAATATCAAAATTTCCAATTACCTTTAAACACAAACTTTGAGATCTATGGCATTTTTGAGTCCTGTAGCAATGCCTCATACTTGACTTTATTATTCGTGCACTAGAACTCTAGCTGACAGGAAATTAGAAACATGTTCTTCTAAGGGTCCAGTAAGATACGGCCTGTGCCAGCCCCGTCCTGGGTTTTGAAAGCGTCATAGTACAAGGTCCATATTTCATCTTCTGATTTGATAAGGCTATCCGAGCGCATTGGGGACGCACTCGGGGCAGCAGTTTCCAACGGGTCCTTCGTTGAGGTGGAGGAGTTTTCAGTGACTAGTAGTAGCTCAAACTGGATGTCTTGAGTGATCAGAGATTGGGGAGTTTGATAGCACCAAAAAATGGATTCTAAGAAACACATACCCAGCTCTTCTTTTGTGAAACTTACTGGTTCATGTACAACTCACAATGTATTTCATGTACGGCTCACTTTCAACCCAGATTTGGTTGTTCTTGCCCTTATACGGGAGCCATAGGTGGGACCAATTAGTGGTAAAGTATCCCTGCAGCTTTTTGGACCAATATTTACTCAACATAAGGCCATAGGCATAGGGGATATCCACGATTACTATGTCAATGCACTGATGTACTCTAGAATTGGAGGATAGGTGGATGATGACGTTGTTTAATTCACCTACTGTAGAAACTTAATTTATATCGAGTTGAATGATCCTGGCATGAATTTTCTTAGGGCGGATGTTTAACTTATTGCATACAGATAAGGGTATAACATTTGTGGATGCACCAGAATCGACGAGGAAATTATGGAGATTGAAGTTAAAGATCTCGAAGGAGAGGAGGAAAGGTGGTGTGGATCCCCTAGAGTTGGCGTATATGACATTCACGATGGATTGGGCACCAGCAGTAGTTGGGCAGATGTGGTGCTCACGGGTTTGGTCACCGGTAGATTGGAAAATGCTTTGAGGATAAGATCTCGCTGGTTAGCAATGCGAGCAAGTTCGTAGAGATAAATATTGGCCCGAGTCTTCTTCATATCCTCGATAATGTTATACCCAGAATCTATGTGGGAGGTAAGTTCAGTGGTGGTAGGGGAAACCGATGAAGCTTTAGCCTTGGGGCCTTCTCGGGGATTAGTTGGACTAAATTTTTCAGGAGTCTTGTTTTGGTTTTCTGCATTTGGTGATAGGATTTTCCTTAAGAAAGCTTTTCTTTTTTCTTCGAAGGACTGGTCAAGGACCAAGCCTTTTCTCCTCAAGCCATAGTTTCGAGGGGGTTTAGATTTAGGGTCATCAGCCAAGTTAATCCCAGTTGTGGAAGGTGGAGACTCCCCGCGGATGACCTCAAAAGCAAGGATAGTGGAACCCATATCTTCATCCGGGGGGAGGCCTCCTCGTTGTCTAAAATAGCCTCCTCTTCTAGATCTCTAGGGGTTTGGTCTTATAGAATTTGATTCACCACGGCGGTCATGCTATTGATCCACTGGGGGGAAGTTTTCTTTGAGTGGGAGGCTTGATGGAAAGAACAAAAATTGTCCATGACGATTTCTTCAACGTTGAGGCCAGCACTTGAGTTTGACGGGGACCGGTTCATAGTGGGGTTATTTTTTCTGAAGAAGGGTTTATGCGTCTTAGCACTTGGGGCAGAATCATTGTTCTTCCTCTTTAGATCAGAGACTTCGCTGGTCAGTAACTTGAGGAATTTTTTGATACTTTCAAAATCGAAGGGGTCCTTGTCTTTGTCTCTGGATTTATGGTTTGAGGATTGGGCTCTCTTCGTGGTCGGCTTTTGATCATCCCGACCCTCAAGGTCGATGACTCCTATGGAAAACATATCCCTTTTGACAACTAGGGTGGTGGTGTAATTTTCTGCCAGTGTAGCTCTAGCTTCACACTTCACGAATACAACAATATCCCAAGGTAGAGCTCGAGTGTAGCAGTCGATGGTGATGGCATCGCCTAAGGCCATATTTGGCGGGAATTTGTTCAATATTGTAGCGAAGAATTGATTGAAATATTTGAATTTATTTTTCTTTCTGACACTTCAAAGTACTAAGTTCTATAAGGAGCATGGAAGGATTTTTGTCTTTCAAAAAATTTTGAAGGAAAATGCCACGGAACTGCTCCCAGGAAGAAATGGAAGCAACAGGGAGGGATCAGTATAAGGTGGCGGCTTTATTCTCTAAAGTATGAGGAAAAATATGACATGCTACATCGTCATATTGTACTCTCATCATTTGCAAGGCTAGGTAAAAATTACTTATGTGATCTTCGGCCAGCGTACCCTTTTTTCGGGGTCAAACTTGGGGAGGTGCTTATTGGGATGCCAGGGCATGCCATGGAGGGGGCCATGGAGGGCTAAAGGATATTTTTCCATCCAAGCTAGTAGCTGCACATGCCTATTCTACTGGTGGCGTGGTATGTAGACATGCCCTATTTCACTTTCAGACTCGCTCCCTATGCCTGACCCGGATGCTTCACCTTCATGATGGGACTGCATGTCCTAATTCCTCTCTCGGTTCCCTACATCCCTGATTTTTTTCCAGTTACAAAGGAATGAAAATATATTTTGGTTTTTGTGGTGATTTTGGTGGCCCACATTTTGGCCTTGTCCACAACCCCTATTTCCTTGGCCTCTGTTTCCCTGGCCCCTCCCGGCTCCTCCTCTAGGTGGGTTTTTTGGTTGAGTGTTATCATTCAGAGTTTGGTCAAGTTGAGGGTTGGCATTGGGTTTTGGTTCAGTGATTTTGGAGCTGCCCACTTCAGCCCCTCAAGGCCTTTCCAGGGGCTCTTTAGAATTACGCTCAACTGTGTCTACATAATATTCGATCATAAGACCCACACGCTAAGGTAGGGAGTTGACAAGGGTTCCCTGGCGAGTGTGGTTAGTTGCGGGAGTTCTAGGATTGGCCAGGGAACTAGTGACCAGGGCTTGCTACAAACCCCTGACGAGGTTACGGGTGATAGGGCACAGGGCCCTTAGTTGATCTAATGTGACCTCATAGTAAAGGGCTCCCTCCTCCTTCGAATTTTCTAAGGGTGGAGGACCGGTGTTTTCATACATGATCTCCCTTTGGGGAGTTTGTAATGGGATGTTACTTGTGTGATGGAAGCCTGCCATTCAGGCCCTCCTACTAGCGCCACTTCCATTGACAGGAAAATATGCACGGCCAACATTAAGGGATCTCTCTGCTGAAAATTCCCAATTAGACTCTAAACTATTTGTGATAGCGATCCCGTCCGGGGTGTGGGTCCGGCTACTACTGAATACTCCTTTTCTCAGACATGAACGAGCTCTGCAAACCTGTGAATGCACGATTATCTAGATGGTAAAAGGAAAATGGTTGATGAGTCTCAACAAACATAAAACACTATGAATAACAAGGTGAGTTAAAAAACATGCAACCAAAGGATATGTTGTTAGCAGAACATCATTAGGGTCATGCTTGTAAAATCTATTCAAACCATAGAAGAAACAATTATTTACGGTTAGATCACCCTTCACTTCCTTAAGCGGTTCCCGGAGATGAGATAAATGTTAGTAACAAGAGTTGCTTAACATTTTCTAAATAAACAACCTAACATCATTAACACATTTAGTAAGCTGAAATGTATAAATGATATAAGCGGAAAACGCATATGGCTTAATGTAATATTCCCAATTAGCTAAGCTAATGGGAATATACAATTTTGTTTCATTCTCTCATTTCAAGAATAAATGTGTAAAGGAGGACAATAAAAACCCCTGAAAACAATGAATAAATAAATTCCCAATGTGAACAAGGTTAAATCTGGGCTATTCTAATAAAACACCCTCATGTATGGAAGGGATTGAGCTATTTGACTGGGTCAACCATGACCAAATCAACAGCGTTGTATAGATGCGATGAACCTCCTAGATGCACAATGCATTTTTAGATGGAGGCTACACATGTGAAAGTAGCTAAATCATTGAGATGGTTTAGGGTTTTGCCAGACTTTTATCTTATAAAAGGAAGAGGAGAACAACAGAAGAAGATCATTGAACATATTGTTTTGGAAGAACATGTCTGTTTAGAAATTTCTCATTCTCTTGGTTGTTTAGAAGAGAATAGTGTTGTTTAGCACTAGGTGTTCCTGATCAGGAATCCCACCTCCTTCTTTGAGTAGCTCTTGGAGGAGTCTTGCTGATCTTTTCCACTATCAGGCATTTGGCCAAGCTCATATTCTAACTACAACGCAGATCCTATTGAGGGTTTTCTTTTCCTTGTAAGTTGCAGCGAGTGGAGGCTAGATCTACTTATATCTAGGCCAATCTAGTGCCTATTTTCAGTGGGAAAGCCATCTATCCCCTTGATCAGAGAGTATTATACCTTTGGCGCTGCATTTTCAGATCTTAGCATTAGGCCAAACCAGTGCTAGAGCCTACAACGCATTTTCCCTTCCAGGACTACATTATTTGCAAGTATATAGCTGCAGGGTGTTTTGACACATATTTGGAGGAGAGATATCTAATGTTTGGAATCTACCCTTCACTATGGTGATCCAAGGATTATAGATCTAATCCATGTTCCATTCATATCTGATCTGAATACTAGTGTATTTTCTTAGAAATTCTGAATCATTTTACAGATCTGCTGCATTAGATCTCAGATCTACTCCATGTACTTCAATTTTTGCTAAAAACCCCAAGGGGATTTTGAAGAGGAGACTATAGTGTACAGATCTGATATAGATCTATATTTTTGTACACATATCTTCTCTACATCTGAAGTGTAATCTACAGCTCTTTTCAGCTAATAAAATAACGTTGTCAAGCTTGTACAGTCATATCATCTGGTTGCAGCCTCTATTTTGAGAATTTCTTCATGTAATGCCCTCTTCTTTCTATTCTATAATGAAATGGATTCAATATAAATCTGTATTGATGATGTAAATGAAATTATTGAGCTTCCATATTGGTCTCCTTCTATCAATTTTCTGAACTGCATTATTTCCTGAGCAATATTGTTTTGTATTGTTGCAGCCCCTTACATGGGAAATTTTCAAGCCATTCTAGGTGTGGGAGGTCCGTTTACCTCATATAGTTTGATTTGTTTCTACTTCCATCTTAGATTTTGGTCTTATATTATCATATGTAAGGGATCCAAGGGCTAGTTTTAAATTCTATAGCATCCATTTTTGAAAAATGTGTTTTTAAGACATGCCTTGCTAGCAGTCCCAATTTGGGGATATTACATTGTTATCAGAGAAATCATCTTGGAACAGCCTGTGATTTTATTTTCTTGAAGAGCCAATATGCATTCTCATGGAAATAAAATACTGATGAAGAAGTATGGTTACACTAAAGAAACATAAGAAAAGGGTAAGATCCCTTTAACTAGAAGTTTGCAAAGAGAAGAGTTCTCTAAAACTCTTTCTCAAGCTATGTATGAACTGAAAGAAGAAATCCGAGGAATGAAGAGGGAGAGACATGCAGATCCCTTGGGAGGATTTTTACATCAAGAAATCCCCAGTAATTCTTACTATGTGTGTGAGCATTCAGCCACACAACCCAATCTGGAAATTTGGAGCATGCCTACTTTCTTGTCAAAGGAAGAAGGAAAAGGAGGAACACCAAAGGAGGAATCTCTTCGTGATTATCTCCAAGAATATGAGTCTCTATCAGACAAATTCAAAGAGTATCTCAGTTTCCTAGAGTTCTGTCAACTTAAAGAAGAAATATCTAGCAACTACATTAGAAGAAGAGGGTGCATGCAACACACTTTGGGTAGATTCTCTCTACCTACCTTTTATGGATCACCTAAGGACTTATCCAATTCTTGGGTAAGAAAGCTTGACACATACTTCCATCTACATAAAGTTTCAGAGGAAGAAGCCTTGAGAGTAGCAGCCCTGCATCTTCAAGGAAAGGCTTATGCCTAGTGGCTATTTGAGTCTTCTTCCTTGAAAATGGTAAATATCTCTTCTTATGCAAGGTTCACTAGGAGACTAGTGAAAAAATTTGATGTAAGACATTTTGAGACTTCTTGGGGAAAGCAAATCAAGCCCAAGAAATCTAAATCTTTGCATAAGTTGGAATATTCCATAAAGCCAACTCCATTTCTAAACAATGTTGAGGGGGTTGAATATCCATTGCATAATTTTCCAAAGGAAAAAGCCCCACTACAACAAGGTCTCTTTCCTCAAGAAGAAAACATGAGGGTTCCTTATTCAATAAGAGATCAAGGAAAAGGGTCTCTTAATGATGAGACATTCTCCATTGATGAGGAGAAGGGAGAGAAAAAGAAGAGAAGATCCTGCAGCACTGTGATAGTAGGAGGAGATCTATTTTCATTTAGAGATGGAGATGAAGCAATGGATTCCACTAGAGGGGTTCTTGCATCTTTGCAAGGAGTTCCTAAGTATCTTCCATATGGAGGACATGAGCAGTATTTGTCCATGATAAAAGGAAATGAGACAAAACAAAGGAGGGATCACATTGCTGACATAGAAGAAGATGATCCACTATAAGAAGAGAATCAAGCCAATGCTCCAATCAGAGGCACTCTTACACCACCAAGAGGGGCCTCCAAATTTCATGAGACTTCCACACATGAAACAGAGTTAAAATTTCACAGTGGAAGCAAGGACATGAGGATTCCATCTATTATGCATATGAGGATGGTCCCTGAAACCTCATTATATAGTGGCACACCACCTGGGAGGCCACCTAATTCAAATTATGTGGGTAAACCCTCACAAATTTCTGCTCCAAACTCAGATCCAGGAGGGATTGGAGCACTTGAAGACAAAGCTACAATGCTAGGAGACTTGGGTAAGCTCAAGAAGGAGGGAAATATTCTTCCGTTATCATCATCACCCACTCTCATTTCTGGATCTGCATTGTGGGAGGAGAATAAGGGAAGGAACAACCTTCCAACACACACCTTTGGCATAAGAGATGTCAATGGAAGGATCAACAACATGACAAATACTTTGGTTGATGAATCATCAACGATGTCATTGTTGAGCAGTGTAGATCTATATTGGAAATCCCAACTGATAGTGGATTATTCCAAATATCTTCACACATGTATGATACTTGATGACCAGTTGCATGAAGAGGGCTACTTAGTCCAAGGAGGAGTCATCTATCATCATGGTATAATATTTTTTTCTAGAGCTTCTAAGCTCAAGCAAAATATACTACAAGGAGAACATAAAAAGTTCTGTTTCAGCCACATGTATTCCATGAGGATCTACAACATCATCATGGGGAGCTTTGATTGGGAAGGCTTGAAAGAGGAACTATATCAGCATTTTCAAGAATGCATGAGCTATGTGGAGTTGGGGAAGCCATGGGACTCCATGCAAGAGTCATTTCAACCATCTCTTCCTTCTTTGGAAAGAGGAGAAAGATCCATGCAAAACTCCATGTGTATGAGAAACATTGTTGGTAAAGGACCTATTCATGTAAAGCAAGTTTTATTTTCTGATTGTACATGTTATTTTACCTTTTTTGTGTAGGCCCTAACTCCTAAAAGGAGTAATGTATCATGTAAATCTCATGGAAACTATTGGGCCACTAAAATTTCTGAACTTGGCCACTCCCTTGATGAGAAAAGGGAGATTTACTTTCATGATGGATGCTTCCCAAAAGCACCAAACATATATCACACTTTCAGCCATAGTGATATGACATGTGCAGCAAGTAAGTGGTGGGAAAACCACTTACCATGTATTTATTTAAGGCAGGTAGGAGATGAACTGCATTGGTATCATATGTGAGATTATGACCCACCTCCTCATGCTCAATTTTCTGTTTGTATGTACATAGTTTTTCTTCCATACATTGATGATATACTTGTACTATTTATGGGCTTGTGTGGAGGGAGTATGGAGAGCATGTATGTACCTCATGAGATGGAGGCTCTCCATGTACCTTATGCTACATGTTTTAGGGAGAGTTTTGGTTCACCCGTGGTTGTTTCATTTCAGTTCTTAACTCCTTATGGGATGGGTCACTTACCTCTCATAAAAACATTGAAGAAAAAATTCATGGAAGGATGGTTTGGTGAACACTCAGCTCATGGAGGAGGCTTATCACTTTATGGTGTTACCAATGGAAGAAGGAAGGATTTGCAGCACTCACTCTATCATTTTCTTGAGGACAAGCAACATTTTGGAGGGAAGGACTGTAATATTCCAAATTAGCCAAGCTAATGGGAATATACAATTTTGTTTCATTCTCTCATTTCAAGAGTAAATGCGTAAAGGAGGACAATAAAAAATCATGAAAAGAATGAATAAATCAATGCCCAATGTGAACAAGGTTAAATCTGGGATTTTCTAATAAAACACCCTCATGTATGGAAGGGATTTAGTTGTTTGACAGGGTCAACCATGACCAAATCAACAATGCTGTCTAGATGCAGTGAACCTCCTAGATGCACAACATAGTTTTAGATGGGGGCTACACATGTGAAAGGAGCTAAATCATTGAGATGGTTTAGGGTTTTGAGAGACTTTTATCCTATAAAAGTAAGAGGAGAACAAAAAAAGAAGGTTGTTGAACATATTGTTTTGGAAGAACATGTATGTTTATACATTTCTCATTCTCTTGGCTATTTAGCAAAGAATAGTGTTGTTTAGCACTAGGTGTTCCTAATCAGGAATCCCACCTCCTTCTTTGAGTATCTCTTGGAGGAGTCTTGCTGATCTTGTCCACTATCAAGAATTTGTCCAATCTCATCTTCCAAATTCAATGGAGATTCTGTTGAGGGTTCGGTTGTACTTGTAAGTTGCAGCAAGTGGAGGCTAGATCTACTTAGATCTAGGCCAATCTATTGCCTCTTTTTAGTGGGAAAGCCATCTATCCCCTTGATCAGAGACTATTAGATATTTGGAGCTGCATTTTCAGATCTTGGCATCAGGCCAAACCAGTGCTGGAGCCTACAATGTAGTTTCCCTTCCAGGACTGCGTTATTTGTAAGTATACAGTTGCAAGGTGATTCGACACACATTTGGAGGAGAGATCTCTAGTGTTGGGAATCTACCCTTCACTATGGTGATATGTGGATTACAGATCTAATCCATGTTCCATTCAGATTTGATCTAAATACTGGTGTATTTGCTTTATAAATTCTGAATCATTCTATAGATCTGTTGCATTAGATCTCAGATCTACTCCATGTACTTCACTTTTTGCTAAAAACCCAAGGGGATTTTGAAGAGGAGACTCTATAGTGTATAGATCTGATATAGATATATATTTTTGTATACAAATCTGCTCTATATCTAAAGTGTAATCTACAACTCTTGTTAGCTAATAAAATAATGCTATCAAGCATGTACAGTCATATCATCTGGTTGTAGCCTCTATTTTGAGCATTTCTTCATGTAATTTCCTCTTATTTTTGTTCTATAATGAAAGGGCTTCAATATAACTCTCTATTACTGGTGTAAATGACATTATTGAGCCTCCATATTGGTCTCCTCCTATCAATTTGTTGAACTACATTATTTCTATCAATTGAGCCTCCATATTGGTCGCCTGTTATCAATTGAGCCTCCATATTGGTCTCCTACTACCTGCTACCCCTTCTATTTGCTGCAATATGTGACTTGGTCATGGGAGTAGTTGGGTGATTGCAAGGTTAGGAACATCTATTTGCTACTCTTTGAGATAACTCTATCAGGCCCAATAATCTACAGCTTCTAGGGAGACTTGAGGTGTATCCTCCCTCAACCTGTGAAGAAATTCAAGAGAGTTTGGAATCAAATTTTCCCTCTTGATTGTGATATAATTTGACAAGGAGGCCAATTTAGTATAGATCCATACCGGTGTCACGATGAATCGATCAATGCTTTCTCGTGATGCTGACAAGTCTTGGGAGGTAGCCACTCACCTTATGGGCTGTAGGAATTCTTGTATATATTTGGAGACCTCTTCCCATTTTTTCTCTTCACCCAGTGCACCTAGAGATAGGATGTGGTGTACTCCAGCCATTGATTCGATGCCGCTAATCATATGTTCATATGCGAACATTACTTTTTCAAGATCCTTGATGAGCTTCTCTTTGGATTGTACCTTTATCCAAATTTGAACCTTGTCAGTCTGGGTGGCAATCCAATCATTTCTAGGCAACGTGGCTGGAGCTTTTGGATACCTGTTAGACCACTCCAATATCCTATCTAAGGTAGCAGAGGCTTCCCTTAGCTGTGTGTTCCTTATCCTGGTTTCTACCTGTGCTTTCAGTAGTAGTGTTACGATTTGTTTTATTGTGAGCAATTCCTCATATACTTATTTCATAGTGGCCTCCAAAGTGACCAGCTCCCCCTGTACAGTGAGTGATATTTCATTAGTAAGGGCATCCATAGCCTGAAGTTGCCAGACCTCTTCTTGTAGCACCCTCTTTTCTTGTTCTGATCTAGCTGTCTTGAGTTTGGAGGCCTGTATTTTATTCTACAAGGATAGAATTTATCTGCTCATCGTTCTCACATTCTCCTTGGTGGCTGCTGCAAAAGCGGTACCGTCTAATTCGATCATGACCGGATTGGTCCTGGTGTCTAAGACTATATCCTTCTCTGTAGTGACTATGAGGGGTGCTGTAGGGTTTTGTGCTAAACATCTTCTCTTTTCCTGCCTGATCTTATGCAAGAATTGATCGTAGGTGATTCTAGTGAGATCAAGCACTCCGTCATCTAATTATTCGAAGGTACCCAATTCCGAGAGGGCAAAGTGCACATTGGGTGTAGGAGTTGTTTGAGGTACTTCGATGTGTGTTAATCCAGTTTGCTTCTCTATCTCGAGAGGCGATGTTCCCTTGGAGGAATTTTCTAGTGACTTCCTACTTTCTTCCTCCTTCCTCTTCTGTTCTGTTTCAGCCCTATGTTGATCTTCTTGCAATTGACGATCTGCTTCTACCTGGTCTTGTTCTTCTTTTAGTCGGTGCTCGGATTTTTCTTTGTCCTGCTCCATTTTTAGCTGGCGCTCAGCTTCTACTTTTTCCTGCTCTATTTTTAGTTGGCGCTCATCTTCTTCCTTTTCTTCCTCTTCCTTATTCTTGCAGTTTTCTTCTACTCACTTCTTCCTTTGCTCTTCTTTTAGCTACTTCTTTCTTTTTTCCTCCTCTTCCATTGCCTTTTCCACAGCCTCTTGTTTATCTTTGGCCTCCTCTTCCCTTGCCCTTTCTTTGGCCTCTTGTTTGTCTTTGGCCTCCTTTTCTCTTTGTTGGGTAGAAGGGTTATGGCCCGTACTAGTCCTCGGATTATTGGCTTTGGAGGATGAGGCTCCTCCCAGTGTATGAACCCTTTCTTCTAAATTTTTGTTGTCCTTCTCCTCCTGATCACTTCATTCTACTGGAATAGCATACACAGGGATAGCGTACATCAGAGAGACCCAAGCACTGTTGAAAAAGGTGGCATCTGGGTGGCCACACATCCTACATTGCATTGCACCTACAAATTTTTATACCTTCCTGAGACCTGTTGTTTTATATTCCTGATCCTACTTGAGTCAGAATTTTTAGGGGTCCTCCCACCATCCTTTCAAAGTTTCTGATATGGGAATTACATGAGTATTGGCCCATTCATTAGTGAGGGTCTGCTCTTGGGTGGGAAGCGCATAATAGAATTCTCCATCTTGCCCTTTTAGATTTGCGAAGGACTTCCTGGCATGGTCCCGAATGACCCAGATCTTGGGGTTGACTCTCTACAAGATCCATTCAATCAGCGCAGTGCATGGGAATACTAGAGGATGGGCCCCCGCATAGTGAAACTTGGACCTCTTAACCTGAATGTATTTCTATTGGTCTGGGAGGTCTTCGGGAAATTCAGGCTTGGTAAATTCTTGATACACCTAGTACCATCTCATATTGTCCCCTTTTCCGAATGTGCAGGCAGTGTCTCCCTAATTATGGGGAAGAGGAAGAGGTACTTCCTCCTCTGAGATTTCTATCTCTGGGCTTTTGTTTCTTTTGCGAACTACTGGAGGCCCCATGACACTTGAGGCTGAAGAGTTGGATACACACTATAGCTCAACTTCAATGTCCCCTGGCATGTTCATAAAACAATCCCACAATAATACAAATGCCATCGTTTATAAATATGTGTACTTCTCCTACCTCTGCTTAATAATTTTCAAGGAAGTGTGTTAACCTATGACCTGGCGACCTTGCGACTAGGTCGTCGAGTCGATAGGTCCCGTTGGTTTGAAATTTCACAAACGAGCGACTTAGCGACCTGGTGATTTGTGACTAGGTCGTGGGATCGCAGGGTCGCTGGGTTGCGACGGTTGAGATATTTACGTCTGAACTGGTGACTTAGCGACTCAAAACTGGGTCACAAGATCACTGAGTCATTGGGTCGTGTCATTCTGAAATTTTCAAGATATGCGACCTAGTGACTCTGCGACTTAGCGACCGATGTCACCAAGTCACGGGGTCACAAGGTCGTTGTTACACCATTTTTTGGTCATCTAACCTCTTCTCATTAGATGGACCCAAGTACACCATGTAAGACCAATTTTACTTAAGTAAAATTGCTTTCACTATGTAAAATAACTTAATAAACCACATTTATTAGGTTGTTTATGGTCTAAACAGGAAACCCCAAAAGGAAATATTAAACAAACCTATTTTGTTTGATTTTCCTCATGAAATAATTAATTAAACCATAATTTAATTATTATTCCTAGTCATGTTTAACCCAAAACAAAGAAATTAATTAGGTAAACCTTTATTTATCTTATTATTTTCTAGGAATAATTATTTAAATCTTATTTAGATAATATTCCTTGTTAAATATGACCAAATCACCCACAAATAATTAAATAAATCATTATTTATTTAATTATCCTTCAACCACTTCCTTAAAAGATAAATAAATCATTTATTTATTTATTATTAACAAATAAAGGGATTTGACCCAAGTCAAATACTTTTTCCCTCCAACAAATATAATAAAATATTCCATAAAAGGTGGATCTAGATTTGGTTAACATTATTTTAATCATGCACCAAGATCTAGAATGACCCAATATTTTGTTATAAATAGGAGGGTTTTTCCCACCATTCTTCACCTTTTGTTGCCTATTAGATCACTCTGGATCTAAACTCTTGGTCTGACTTTGAGCCATTATCATTGTCATATTTTCCATTATTTGCTGTGTGATTGTCTGGGTTTTCTACACCAACAGGAGAGAGAAATGCTAGATCTGAAGTGCTGAGGACTTCCAAGAACCCATCCCATTGAGGAGAATTGGAAACATCTTCTTGTTTTTCTCCCAGGTGCCCTTAATACAAAAAAATCTTTCAAAAATTGTTCTTGTCTTGTCTATTGGATATATGGAGCAAACCCTTCTTTTTTACTGCTTAATGTCTTTCTATGCATAGATCTGGTTTTTTGCAGCTCTTGTCTTGATCAACTAACTGCAGATCTGAAGATATTGGCAGCCACATTTGATGTTAGGGCTATTAGTTATGCATAGCTAAAGTGGTCTTTTTTCGTACACTTCGACAAAGGATTCACACTAACAATTGGCGACTCCACACGGGTTTTCAATTACGACCGCTGTCGTTTTTCATATTCCTGCATATCCAGCTACTTCAGACCCTAGGGTTTCTTTTCAGCTTTTTTTTTTTCCTATTTTCATGTTGTTTTTCACCTATAAAACCCTAAAACATTAAAATTTCTAACTTCTGCGTGTTTCTGGCCCTATTGCGCAGGTGACAGACATCAGCCGCAACTGAGACGACAACTTTTCTGAAAATCTGCCGCCGAGACACCCGGAGCTTCAGGTCGCACTTTTCAGCCCATAACCTGCGACCTGGACCTCCAGGTCGCACTTTTCAGCCAATTTTCTGCGACCTGCACTGAAAACAGGTCAGAACCTGCGACCTGCCAATTTTTCAGCTGTTTTTCTGCAATTTTTCTGGGTTTTGCTGAAGCTTCTGTCAGGGTTTTCCAGCCTCTGTCTCCACCCGTTTAGACCTGTTTCTGATCTGTTTTTCTCATCTAAGTGGGAACCTAGCCCCCTAGGGCTCCAGTACCCTCCAGTTTTTGTGGAAGAGTTTTTAGCTGTTTCAGCTGTCTGTTTTTTTTAGAGTTTCAGCCTTCCCTTTTTCAGATCTGATACCTCATTCTCAGATCCCTTTAAATCAACTCTTCTTCCTTTCAAATCACCTCTTGTAGTTTTGTTTGGACCTCCCTTTAGGACCTCCTCCCTGTCCTTTCCGCTTTTTGCTAATTTCCTCCTTTTTTCCAGCCACCTTGCCTCTGCCTCTTGGCTGTGATCTGCACCTCTTTTCAGCAGCTTTCTCCTTTAGATCCCTGTCCCTTTTGACCCTAGATCTATTAGCCTCTTTTTAGTGTGTTTTGATTAGATTTTTTCCCTCTTTTAGATTAGTTTTGAGAGACCCGCCTTTTTGGGTTGAATCGATGCAATAGTAGCTGTTAATTATCTGTTATTTCAGCATTATATACTGTTCTCTGCAGATTTATTTTCAGTTACGCAGCACACTTTTTCTCTTGCTCTCAAAATGAAAAGGGTTTAAAAATTAAAATTAACGCATGCCACACACTCACCCTAAGCGAAGAAGAGCCTGGTTTACACCGCCAGGCAAAGACTTTAAAATCAATTGACACTGCACCTTTTCGCCCTTGTTTCGACATTGTAATCACTTGATTCTGCACCTCCCTACCTCTATCGGTCATTCTTCTTCCCCTCGTGCCGTGTTTGTGTTGCCATCATTACGCCCCCAAGGTGCGCTTCCCGGAGACTTCTTGGCCTTCACCCTTAGTTTCCGGTCGATCGACCTGCTCCGTCCCGCCGTCGTCGAGCCAGTCCCCCTCCGAGTCCGCACTCCGACTCCTCTTCTGATTCATTGGGTTCTCCTTTTACTTCTGGTTCTCCCCCTGTCACCTTCACTATGTCTGGTCCAGGGCCTAACGCTAGCGGTGCTCCCGGCCCTAATGCCGGAACTACTACTAGCGGAACCGCCACAGGAACTACCTCGGCCGCACCCTTGCTCCCGTACATCGCAGGCCTCAGCCTCCCTGATTTCAATCAGTTGATCAATGAACCTATATGCCACGATGTTGGTTGGCATGCTATGCCAACCAAGCTCCCCTCTGACATCCTTAAGTTTGAAGGCCTTGCTGGAGAAGATCCAACCAACCATGTCTGATATTTCCACATGTGGTGTTCCTCCAATTCCATTACCGATGACTCCATTCGTCTTCGATTTTTCCAATGCACGCTTACCAGCGAAGCTTCTAAATGGTATGTTGACCAAGCCACCTCTTCCCATACCACCTTTGCGACCATTTCCCAAGCCTTTTTATCTTACTTCCAGCTCCCTCTCCGATACAATACTGGTACGGAGCGTTTGACCTCTTTCAAGCAAACCTCTTCGACCTGCCTTTCCACTCATGTCAAGGAATGGCGACGAAGATGAAGCTTATGTCGAGCTCCCCCCTTCGAAGATCGGGTCTATATGGACTGGTTCCTTCGCTCTCTCTTAGCTCCCATTGGCAAAGATGTCACCTCCCATTTCCCTCAAACCGAAGAAGCCGCCCTCCAAATAGCCTTGAAATATGACCTGATCTATGCTCAGTCTGGTTATGTTTATACCGTCCTCCCTGACCTCCCCAGGCCCGGTGGTGCTAACGCCCCGGGGGCATCTCATTTCGCCGACGGTATCATTGGAGCCCTTTCTCATCCCTATGATCAACCTCCTATGGGCTATGGTCTCCCTCAGGGAGGGGCCAGCACCTCTAGCACTCTTCCCCCTCCCGGCAGCATGTATCCAGGATACGGCATGCCTCCTCCTTTTGCCCAACCTCCTTCTTACCTCAATGTTGCCCAACCTAACCATTACCCTTATCCGCAGCCTGGTGCGCCAACTCCTCCAGCATATGTGCTTCCATCTCCCTTGCCTCCTCCAACCCCACAACAGCACCTACAGCCCCTTCCAGGGCAAGTATTTGCACAGCAGGGCGCGACTAATCCCCCTTCTTCTCAAATAAGGCAGAGAGGCAATCCAAACCAATCTGCCCCTGGTACTCGGGGACCGAATCCTCAAGGTGTTGACCCTAACACTGCTAACCAGCAAAAAGGCACTCAACCCAAGCTGAACAGGTCGCTTTGCACAAATAAGCCTTGTTCGTGTTGTGGTTTTTACGGTCATTACACCCACGATTGTCCCCTTTTACCACAGATGCGGCAGATGTGGGAGTCTCAAGCCACATTGCACGGACAACATGCCTCCCCTCATGCTCCTCCTAATGTGGAAACTACCCAACCAGCTATGTTTACTTATCCTTTCCCTCAGCAAGGATTTGTGGCTACCCAACCACCTGACGGACAGGTCGCCACTCCACCTTCCATTTCTAGTTCCTCCGATTACCAGATCCTCATGATGAACTCTGATCCTTCCCCTCTCGTCGACCTTCACCTTCAAACTTGGTCTCGCCAGTACCCCAAGCCTCCCGCTCAGTCTGCCCCCGAGCCTCCTTCTTCAGGTTCTACAGAGCCTCTTTCGACATCCAGTGGCCCCTTACATATCCATCAACCCCAATTTGAGGTTCATACCAAGATTCCTAAGGGACCATTACATCGAAATGCTGCTTCTAGTAGAGCTTCTCATTCGTATAGCATATTAGATGATTTGGCGCAATCTCCTGCAGCCATTTCCACATTGGAACTCCTCCAGTCGTGCCCTTCCCAAAAGAAGGCTCTGCTATCTGCCGTGGGCATTGTAGATCCTGCTGATGACCAAATGATTGTTTTCGACGCCCATCAATCAGAACATCCTCCTCTCCCTGCTTCCGTCACCTTCCAAATCCCAGTCAAAATCCGGAATGCCAACGTTTCTTAGTGTATAATTGATGAGGGGGCATCCACATGTGTGATGTCTGCTTCGGTTTGGAAGCAACTCGAATCTCATGACTTGGCCCCTTCCACAATCACCCTTCGAGCGTGGGACGGCCACGCCTCCCAGCCCATCGGCCTTTTCTGTAATTGTCCTATCACCCTTTCCGGTAAGACTGTTTGCGTTGACGTCGAAGTCATCGATGCCCCTCTAGATTACAACATTCTATTGGGGCGAAGCTACACCTATGCCATGTCGGCTATCCCATCCGTGGTTTTTCGCAAGATGTCTTTCCCTCACAATGGAAAGATAGTCACCATTGACCAGCTGTCTTACCATGAGCCACCGTCCCAGACCTCTCCGGAGACGACCATCTCTTTTGTAGCCAATAAGCAAACCGTCGATTCCTTGACTAGTGTCTTCCCTGGTGTCTACAAAGATTCCTCCCTGCTTGGAACTTTTCCTGGTCTCCCCCCTCCTCATCTCTCTGATCCCAGCTTATCGAATGTTTGCATGATGCAATCGTCTCGGACTGCCCTCAAGCAACCCGCCTTGGCTAGTCAGCAACCTCAGACACAACCTCGCCCACCGCAACCTACTCCTAGCCATTTATCTCCACCAGCCGGACCTTCTCCTTCTGGCCCTTCTCCTACAGCTGGTGTCCATGAACCCCTTTATCCCCCTGGATCGGTTCCCCCAGACCTTAACCATCTCGGAGCCGTCCCTCCTGTTCATTATCCCTCTGGTTAGATACCTTTCTTGGCTCCCCCTCCCGGATTCTATACGGTCCCTGTCATGGCCACCCTCTCTCTCCCTAACCTGACCCTGGGCATACCCATCTAGTACATTGACCCTCCAGCCGCTACCCCACCCGGTCACCCCAAACCCTACCTTGCTTTGACACCAGTTCAACCGGTCCCCCTCGCTTCCTTCGGGCCCCCCACACCTCCCCAAGACCCTGCCCCTGTGGTGACAGCCCCGGGAAAGAAAGGCAAAGCTTGTAAGGGGGCAAGCAATCAGGACCAAGCCACCCCGACAAACCTTACCCCTCCTCGACCGCCAAAGCACGCTATCTAGTGCGCTTTGTGCGATATTGTCGGTCACGCCACCCATATGTGTCCTGAATTTCCGCACCTCAAGATCCTAGTCAACGAGACATTTCTCGACTCTGATATCCCCGAGGTCTACGTCACTATCCCAGATTCTATCCCGAAACTCAAAACCTTGCGCACAAATCACCCTTGTGCTTTGTGTGATTTCCACGGCCATTACACCCACCTCTACCCTCGCCTTGACGAGTATCGTTCCTCCTTAGACACGTACTGCCAATTCAAGGCTACGCATGACAAGATACCTTCTCACTTGTCTGCGAGTTCTACTTCACTAGGACCAGAGGATATTCCTACTCCCCTTCACATTCCTCCTCCTACTATCGAACCAACGGAGCCTTCGACCACCATTTTGTACCTATCGTCATTGTTGAGAGATAGTTCACCTAACCTTCGACCTACAGACACTCTCGGTTCCCCCTCAGTCGACCTTGGATCTGTTGACGTTGCGCATCTGAGCCCTTCTCCACAAGATGACCAGTCACACATCACTACATCATCGAGTGATCCTTCTTCCACCAGTCTTCCCATCTTCCAGTCCGATGAAGACATTATGGAAGCCATGACCAACCCTGACTTTCCATGGGATGATATGCACCATCACGCATACTTCCTCCCACAGCAGTCCCATGACCAATATGCTATGGAAACCAAAGACTTCATTCCCAATGCAGTCGATTGGTTCAAAAATCCCATCCCTGCACCTGATGCTTTCGAAGAAGGAAACATGGCTAACATCTCTCCGACCATTAAACTTGACATTTCGGTCAAACTAGGAACCGAAGAATATATCACCTTGGGTGCCCAATGCACCTCGGAAGAAATCGAAGATTACACTAAGCTTTTCAAATAATTCCGCAATATTTTCACCTGGTCCTACTCTGAAATGCCTGGGCTCGATCCCACCATCGTCGAGCATCATATCGACACGTGGCCCGATGCCAACCCAGTCCGACAAAAGTTGAGACCCATTAATCCTTCCAGATGTGATGCTATCAAAGCCGAAATCGATAAGCTCAAGAAGGCTGGTTTCATTTATCCTATTGAATACACCACTTGGGTGTCCAACCCGGTTCCCGTCCTCAAGAAACAAGGCACCATCCGTGTCTTCACGGACTTTCGCGACTTGAACAAAGCTTGTCCCAAAGACAACTTCCCCACACCATTTATTGACCAAATCATTGATTAGTGTGCAGGGCATGAGGTTCTATCCTTTATGGATGGTTTCTCTGGATACAACCAAATTGTTATCCGTCCTGCCGACCATCTTAAAACTGCGTTCAACAGTCCGTGGGGGACTTTTGCTTACCGAGTCATGCCATTCGGCCTTAAAAACGCCGGTGCCACTTTTCAACGGGCCATGTCTTATTGTTTCCATGACTTAGCTCATATTATCCTTGCTTATTTAGATGACCTCACTGCGCGTTCTAAGCATCGGGCGCAGCACCTACATGATCTGCGTACCATCTTTCGCTGATGTCACAAGTATAATATCCGCCTTAACCCATTCAAATGCGTCTTTTGCGTTCCCGCCGGCCATCTCTTAGGCTTCATAGTGTCTAAGGATGGTATCACTCTTGACCCTTTGAAAGTTCAAGCCATTCTTGAACTTCCCATTCCACGTACCCTACGCCAGCTCCAAAGTCTCCAAGGCAAAGATAATTTTCTTCGTCGGTTCATCCCTGACTATGCCACCACTGCACATGGGTTCCTCAGACTCCTCCGATCCAATATCCCATTTATTTGGGATACCTATGCTCATGATTCTTTCGATGCCCTCAAGCAGGCTCTCACATCCGCTCCCTTGATCCACCCTCTCGACTTTGATCGGGACTTCATCCTGTACATCTCCGCTTCCACCTATTCGGTCGCTGGAGTCCTTATCCAGGAAGATGACAATGGTATCGAGCATGTGATCTACTACGTCAGTAAGAACCTAGTGGGGCCTCATGTTTCCTACTCACATGAAGAAAAACTAGCACTAGCTGTTGTGTTCTCAGTCCAAAAACTTTGTCATTACATCCTCATGTGTTCCACCAAGGTTGTGACTAATTCCAACCCCATGGCTTTCCTATTGAGTCGTCGCATCCTCACTGGAAAGTACGCCCGTTGGGTCGTCATCCTTCAAGAATTCGACCTCGAATTTGTCACACCAAAAATTAAGAAAGGTTTAGCCCTTGCTGAACTCATTTTTGAATTACCTACCGGAACACAAGATCCTCCAGTTAGTGATGATTTCCCTGATGAGCACTTATTCGCCATTACTTCGGACGATCCTTGGTACGACGATATCCTCACTTACTTGTGAACCCAAAATTTCACTCTTCACCTTGATCGTGATGCTCGACGACGTATCCAACACTAGGCTCCTCGCTACCTTCTTATCGGTGACGACCTCTATCGTCGCGGTATATATACTGTCCTTCATCGTTGTATCACGCACACTGAAGCTGAACAAGTCCTCAATGCCTACCATAGCGGTGCTTGCGGTGGCCACCTCTCCGGTCTTGCTACTGCCCAAAAATTCATGCGCGCTGGGTATTTCTAGCCTTCCCTCTTCAGTGATTGCATTGAAGCAGTCAAACACTATTCCAATTGCCAACATTTCGCCCCTAAGGTGCGAGCTCCCCCAGCTCCCCTCCATCTGGTCGTCTCAACTGGTCCCTTTTGTAAATGGGCCATCGACTTTATGGAGTGTCGCCCGCCATCCACCGGTAACCATAAATATATCATCATGGCGGTCGACTATTTCACAAAATGGGCCGAAGCTATGCCAACATTTAACAACACCGTAGCTACCGCAGCCCTATTTTTCTTTAACCATGTTATCGCTCGATTCGGGGTTCCGAAACAACTGGTCTCTAACCACGGCTGACATTTTTAAGATGAGATATGGCATGAGCTATCCTCACTATTGGGTTTTGAGCACCAATATTCCTCCTCCTATTACCTCCAAGGTAATGGCCAAGTTGAAGCAGTCAACAAAATCCTCAAGACTATGCTTCAACGAACAGTGAATAAGCACAAAACCAATTGGAATCTTATGCTCTTCCCTGATTTGTGGGCCTATCGAACCTCTATTAAAACCACCACTGGGTTTACTCCTTTCCACCTCGTTTTTGGAGAGGAGGCAGTCTTACCGATCGAGTGTGAAATTCCTTCCCTGCATCTGGCCATTGAACTTCTCCCTGACACCCAACCTCTAGAACAATGACTTATCATGCTTGAGCACACCTCCGAAGACCGTTGTGTTTCCTTGCAAACCATGGAAGCGGCCAAGAAACGCACCAAAGCTCAGTATGACAGAAAAGTCCAGCCTCGTACTTTTCACGAAGGTGACCTTGTTCTAGTTTATGACCAGGCCCATGATGTCCTTGGTCATGGGAATTTCAACTCATTATGGCTAGGCCCTTACATCATCAGTAAGGATCTTGGTAAGGGGGCATACCTCTTAGAGGATTTCTAAGGCAATCCCCTTCCTAATCCTCGCAATGCACTCTATCTTAAGAAATACTACCCTTAGCATTTCCCTTCTGAAATGCATGTTTTATTTTCTTTTAGATAGCCAGCATATTTTTCATTTTTTGGATTTGTTACTTCACTAGCACTAGGACACATTTTTTCCAACATGGGTCACTTCCCCTCTCATTAAAATCGCATTTCTTCACTTACAACACTTGTACTTGGGGCACCACTTTGCCTCCTTACTTGTCTTTGTTTGTGTTGATTTTCATCGTGAGTTACCATCTTGTACTCATGTTTTCATGGTCCCCCATTGGACCTTTACTGTGTGGCAGCACCATCGAGTCGCCCTTGTTTAGAGCATCCAAGTGGAGTCATCATCACATTCATGGAGTCTATCCCGAGTCCCTTTGTACCCCACTATAGTCCTCCATCCTTCATTGCTTGGTTTCTCCCTTGTGTCGCACATTATGGCCTTCAGTCCCACTGTCCCTTATCCTTGATGATATTGTGTCAATCGCTGCCATGTCATTCATGCCCTTTATGCTCTAGCAAGGGAAGTCGTCCATTCGCTACTCAGTCCCCTCCATTCCACCATCATCATTGGTATTAGTCTGTCCGTCGCTCTACTATTTTCTCTCGTGCCTTAGTTGAGGATCTCTCATTGCCTCACCTATGGTGGACCTCCTTCTGTCGACATCAGCTGCTTCATTCCAGAAGATAGGTCTAGAGGGCGGTGTACCTTGGTTCCAGCTTCCACTCTTGTTCGGTGTCTCGGATTAGGCAAAGGGATCTCTCATTCCCCTTGACTTGATTGTTTCTCCACTCCAGCTCCTTTCAGCACGATCGATATCCGTATACTTGATGGTTCAGTGATGCCGCAGTAGCTCTTGGTGATTCCCGAGTGTGTGTGAGATGTATCAACCCTCATGAGGGGGTGGCCCTGCAGGTAGCCCCCCACATGCCCTGATGAACTCTTCATTGCAGCCCTCGATGCAGCTCCAGATATTTGATGATGAAGGCCTTAGCCTCTTGCAGCGCCTCTTCGATTTGCATGTATCAGATTTTGTGAGCCCTTCCCCGCTTATAGGGGGAATTTGGGTTGTATTTGTATCTCATGTACTAAGATATTATTGTATAAGTCTTGGCTGTTATCCCAGGCACAACATGTATGTGGGATCCCTCATTGTATTTTTATCTGGCTCATGTTTATGCCGGCTGTACTTTATGGTTCGGTCCCTTGTTTACTGGACACACTATTCTTTTGTACTTTGTCTCGGCGGGCATAGGTATGCCTTCCCCGCCGCCTTTAGCACAGGTACCCTATCATAAAAAGAGAATTGTTGCACCTGCAAGTCTCGTCTCCTCAGGGTCTAGTTCTTCAACACCTTAGTCTACCTCACATTTCTCTCTCTGACTTCCCTCTTGATGTCTGGTGATTGAGTTCTTACAACGTACTTCGGTCATACGATTTGCTCCTAACACTCACATGCTGGGGGGAAATCTGTTACACCATTTTTTGGTCATCTAACCTCTTATCATTAGATGGACCCAAGTACACCATGTAAGACCAATTTTACCCTAAGTAAAATTTCTTTCACTATGTAAAATAACTTAATAAACCACGTTTATTAGGTTGTTTATGGTCTAAACAGGAAACCCCAAAAGGAAATATTAAACAAACCTATTTTGTTTAATTTTCCTCATGGAATAATTAATTAAACCATAATTTAATTATTATTCCCAGTCATGTTTAACCCAAAAACAAAGAAATTAATTAGATAAACCTTTATTCATCTTATTATTTTCTAGGAATAATTATTTAAATCTTATTTAGATAATATTCCTTGTTAAATATGACCAAATCACCCACAAATAATTAAATAAATCATTATTTATTTAATTATCCTTCAACCACTTAAAAAGATAAATAAATCATTTATTTATTTATTATTAACAAATAAAGGGATTTTACCCAAGTCAAATACTTTTTCCCTCCAACAAATATAATAAAATATCCCATAAAAGGTGGATCTAGATTTGGTTAACATTATTTTAATCATGCACCAAGATCTAGAATGACCCAATATTTTGTTATTAATAGGAGGGTTTTTCCTACCATTCTTCACCTTTTGTTGCCTATTAGATCACTCTGGATCTATACACTTGGTCACATTTTTCTACATTATTTGTTGTGTGAGCTCCCTTTGAGTTCTATCTTTGTCTGGGTTTTCTACACAAACAAGAGAGAGAGATTATAGATCTAAAGTGCTGAGGACTTCCAAGAACCCATCCCATTGAGGAGAATTGGAAACATCTTCTTGTTTTCCTCCCAGGTGCCCTTAATACAAAAAATTCTTTCAAAAATTGTTCTTGTCTTGTCTATTGGATATATGGAGCAAACCCTTCTTTTTACTGCTTAATGTCTTTCTATGCATAGATATGGTTTTTTGCAGCTCTTTTCTTGATCAAATAACTGCAGATCTGAAGATATTGGCAACCACTTTTGATGTTAGGGCTATTAGTTATGCGTAGCTAAAGTGGTCTTTTTTCGTACACACCGACAAAGGATTCACACTAACAGTCGTGGGGTCACTCTAGCGCTTGGCAGATGCGTGGTAGAAAAAGGTTTTAGAAAACACACATGTCGTCCATAATATTGTGGTCCATGGTCATAGGAGTCTTGATTGGTGAGTTAGGAAAGGTATTTGAAGGGGGAAGGGGCATATAAGCTTTACAAAAAACTGAAGGAGGGAAAGGTTTGTAGAGGGATTGCCAGGGAGCTTGATCAAGAGCATAACAAGGTTAAAATAGGTTAGGGTAAAGTGGAATAAATAATGACAATTATCTTAGAAAAGAAACATCAGGAGGATTAGGCAACTTACCCGGGAAAATTGCACTCCAGCTAGCTTGTCAGAGGCATTTTTTTTTCTTTGTCGCGTAGGTCGAATGTGACCTATGCGACCCTTCTATATGTAAAGGGTTCACAAATGTGGGAAATAAATGAGGGTCGAAAGGTCGCAACTGAGCTGTGTTAATGAGATGTGCGACCTAGCGACTCTGCGACCTTGCGACCTAAGGGGTCGTGGGGTTGCAGGGTAGCAAGGTCGCATATTTTTTGTTTCGGACTGATGTGCAACCCAGCGACCTTGCGACCTGTGACCTGAAGGGTCACAACGTCGCAGGGTCAAAATTTGATAGAGTTAACCACATTTGTGACTTAGCGACTTGAGATTTTTAAAAGGCAAATTTAGGCCTGAATTCTCTTTTTCAAAAGGATAGGGGCTCAAAAATTTAAGGAGAGAAAAATTTTGGAGGGTGTTGTAGCAGCTACAACACACTCCTCTCTTCAGATCCATGCAATATCTCTCCAAGGAGGTCAATCAAATGAATAAGGGAAGGCAAAAAGAAGATCCAAGAATAAGATTTGATGAGGAAGGTCCAAGCACTTCCTATCAACAATAAAGAAAACCGGAGAATCATAGATCTCCTCTTAGATCTACTATGCCCACTTTCTTTGAAGAGGGTGAAGGGTATAGAAATGAATAAAGAAGAAAACCCGAGACTCATGAGACTCTCATTCTATATCTTGAAGAGTACAAATCATAGTCTAGAGCATTCAAAGAGAGTCCAACTCTCGAACGATTATTCCAAATACAAGAAGAAAGAGAATCCTATAGCAGCAATAGAAGAAAGAGGCACAATGGATTCTATTTTCCTACATTTGATGGATCTTCCTCAAGCACTGTGTTATCACTCTAAAAAAAATTTCTGAACTCTATAATTTTACACTATTTTGGTCATAGTGTCAAATAGGTCTTGATTTACTTCAGTCTTGATAAAGGGTAGGTTATAGGTTTAGAAGTCTTAAAAAGTCAGTTTTCAATTTCAAATAAAGTCTTTAGGTCTCATCCCATGGTTGAAAAGTCTCATCATTCACTTAAAAAATCATGTCATCAAATTTTGGATGAAACCCATGCAATTAGCCACAAAACTACAGTTTCGCAGCGCAGTCAGTTCAAAAATTGAGTTTTGCATTGCGAAAGCGCTACTACTTTCGTAGTGTAAAATGTGAAAAATGCACTATGTGCGCTACAAAAGCGCGGATTCTTAAAAGGTCATGTAAAAGCTCAGAATTTGTCAGAAATCCATTAGGATATGATTGGGCAATGTCTTGGTCAGTCAGTTAGGATTCATATTCAAAATGATCAACCATCCATATCCATCATTACTATGACAGGGGTTTCATATTGAGAAAAGAAATTTCAAATTCGAAAGGTCTTGTCTGTTTTAGTCATTCCAGTTTTCATTTGCTCATATTAAATTGTGAAACATTCCTGTTTCGAGCTCAAGCTTATGGTTGTCTTATACGAAGGACATTTCATACATTATCAACCAAGGCTGATCCTTTTTCAAGCGAGGCTACTAAATCATATCAAGAGAGGTTGTTTGCAAGAGAGGTTGATTATCAAATTCTAATGAAGCCAACATGGTTTTTATGAAACAAGTATGGCTGAGGAGAAAAATAACCATAGATCGGGACATTGTTTGAGGTCTGAACCTGAAAGCATAATAGTCTTATCTGAAAACCAAACAGTCATGGATGCTTTCAATAAAGCAGGATGTTTAAAGTTCTGTGAAAAGTTGTAGGGTGGACATACTCAGGTATCAAAATAATTTGCATTACATTTCAGTGGTACAAATACAAAGGTTGGGATGTTAAATATGTTAGTGACACCTGAAACGATTGCTCTGGTGACTGAAATACCTAGAGGATAGGAAGCATGGTTTAAAGGTTCTAGGTTTGATATGGAGGCATGCAAGATGTTTTTGAAGCCATAATATGTAGAGATGGACTTGAATGATGCAGTTCCCAGAAACTGTATTAAGGATAACTATGCCAAACCACTGCTCAACATCCAGAGATATTTCACGTGCAAAGGTAGGTACCACAAAGTTTACACCTATCATTTCAAACTCCTATTACACTTCACAGGTATGATATCACTGGATTTCCCATTTTTCCTATATAGAAGCATTGCTAAAATGGCTGATAAGGTCCAAATGAAATCCGATGACTGTGAAACATCTCTGACCATGGCTTGATTAAATTGTTGGTTTTGAATGTGATTTGGAAGATTGATAGGGATTGGTTCTCTTTTATATTTATAAGTGGATTTGGAATGGAAACTAAAACTCCAGCTAAAAACCCTAAGGCAAAGGAAATATCATCCCCACCAGCAGAATCCAGTCAACCTGTAGCTGTAAATACCAGGAGGTTTGTCAAATTAAAGCCAAGGAAAAAAGTGAAAGATAAAGTAGAAATGACTCCATTGATTGTTGGAGAAACCCCTCCACCTACATAACAAGGGTTACAAAGTACCAAGGAAGCTAAAAAGAAAAAAACAACTGGTAGGAAAATAGTCCAAAGAATCACAAGGAGTCAAAGTACAACATCAAAAGGAAATACAGTGGTCTCATGATTAAGTGATAGCCTAGGTTTGAAATGAAACTTAGATGATTTAATACATGCAATAGACATACAAGAATCTCCTATAGTGCAAGCTGATTTCATAGGGGTTAAAGAAAGAAAACAGAAAGGGATGAAGTCATCAAAGAAGCTGGATTTGAAGGATGAAGATGCAACATTTGTTTTCCAAGCTAGGAGGCCTGTAACTAGGAATTCTAAAAGGCTAGAAGAAATTAATGCAGAATTTGAGGAAACAAATGAAGTAGCTATTGTTCATAAGGAGATAGTTGATCTTTCCTCACCTATAACAAAACTTGCAAAAAATAGAGTATCTACAGCAGAGGAGGAAATGACCAAGTATAAAAGTGTGGAAGAGAGGTTAAGATCAGCAAATCATTAAATTTCCAAGTTGAAAAAAAGAGCTAGAAAACATGTCATTAAGAAAACAAATTTTAAAAGGATGAAAGCTGTTTGGGAAGGTGAAAAAGTTTCAAAATCAGAAATACCAAGCAGTGAGGAACAGATCTTCACATGGACAGTCCCAGCCATTAAGGAAGAAAATTTTGTAAGAGTCATAAACACTCATTTGAGAGCTAGCAATAGAAGGTTAAGAATATAAGTTTAAGACCTAGAGATACAGTTGACAATGTCTCAAGAAAAGTTAAAAGGGGAGTAAAATAAAGTGATAAATTCATAAGTCAATCTCTGATCAAGGTGAAGGAAAAATTTGATGAAGATTATGTTTTTGGGGTCATATCACTGTGTTTTTCAAATAATACCAACACCTTTAAAGTTTAAACATCTCCAAGGTACAAATTTTGAAGACATTTTTGAAAAAAATGCCTACATAGTAGTTTCGTAGTGCAGATAGTGTAAATCTGCTGAAATGCGCTACGAAACTGCTAAAGCAATTTTCTAGCACATTTTAATATCAAATTTTGGGGGAATTTTGTTCAATTTTGACTTTAAATGGTTGGTGGAAGTGTAAAAATAGCATATTAAGGTTTACTTCAAGAAAGTAGGTCAAAACTTGATTGAAAAAAGGAGCTAAACACTGCGCTACGAAAAGCGCTACAAAACTGAGCTGCTTTCGTAGCGCAGGTTTATCATTTGTCTTTTTGCACCATTCAAATTATAGTTTCTGCACAGTTGGAGGATTAAAGATATATGGTGAGTTTTTGGAAACATGACACATGTAGACCTAATCTATTAATGATAAAATTACTCAAAACAGATAAATAAATCAAAGAGGCTAAAAAACAAGAAAACATGTTTCCTATTTTTTAGGAGAATATTATCATTAACAGAAGTGTCACTTCAAGTGAAAGGTCAACATCCAAATTCGACTTCATGGGATTGTAGTTGGAAAAATATGTAATTGATATTATATAATTTTGTTAGAAGGATATTTGAGAGTTTCAGTCCTATTATAATTAGGACTTTTCATAAGCATTATAGCTGTCAATTTGTAATAAATGGCATGTCTCAGATAAGGAAAGGTGTCAAACTCTTTCAGTTCGATGTATCTAGTGCAGAAGAAGGAATCCTATCTTGTAAATTTTCTATAAAGGGCATAAGGTCGAAATCCAAAAGGTTGGACATTTTTATTAGCAAAGACTATGTTATTGTATGTCACTGGTTTTTTCAACTTAATACAGAGTTATGTTTTGACAAGTCAAGATTCATGAGGAGTTCTTGTTCATTATTTTTCTAATGCCATTTTTCAATATCTCTATTTGCAGTGGAGTTTGTATATGATACTTATAATTCATTCATAATGCTCTAACTTTCTTCATATACAAATTAACTGTGTGTTTCTCGGTTCTATTGTTTTACTCACTCACTTGAACTTCAAATTCCTTAACTTCCATGCTAGATAGACTGTGATGTTTTTTCTTAAGTTATATTGACTCCATGGCCCAAAGAATGTTTGCTAATCTATGATACAACCAGTTATATTATTCTATCTTTTTACCTTAGAGTTAGCCATGTATCCATTAATCAACAATCATAAACCCTTGAGAGAGCCCTCTCAGGTTGAGGAGGCTAAGCCTCAACCAAAATATTGGTTTGAAATAGTTGAAGAAGATTATTTTGATGAGCAGCCCATCAAGCTTGATTTTGTGATAACATTTTGGTGTGTCTGCCGAGAGCCTGAAGATTATACTTTCCCGAGATTTTGAAGCTGAATTTCTGAAGATAGCAGGAGCTTAGAATTTTTTTCAAGGCTGCATCTACCTTGGTGAATCCATTCAATTTCAAAAGTTTAAGGTGGCTTCGAGAAAGAGATATATAAGGAGCAATCTTGATCCCAATCCACCTACCATTGTGGAAAATCCAAACACTATTTGAAGAGGAAGTCAAAGAATTTCAGAAATATCAAGTACTCCATCTCATTTGAAATATTTTCCCTCTGAAATATTCAGAAGTCCTGAAGACAAAAGATTTTATGATAAAGTTCATGAAGTGTTGTTTAGATCAGAGAGTGAAAAAGAACTCATTGATATTATCTTAGAATTTCATAAGAGAGGAATTGACACTTCAGCCCTAGTAACACAAGAAGACAAAGAATAATTTTGGGAAGTTGTTACCTTTGAACTGTTGTTAGAAAAAGAGTCTTTAGATAAAATGAAAGAACTTAATCCTTTTGAGGCCTTGCAGAAAACTAAAGCTATTTTACCCCTTCCAAATTGGAGTTCAATTGTTAGTGTATTACAAAAACCAAATATTCCTTCTCATATCGGTTTTTCATATTCTTTTTCTGCCATTCCTAAAACTATTGTTCATCCTTTAAAAATTGCTGGCCCTACTAGGTATGCTCCACTTTTCCTTCCTGCTATTTTACATGATCTCCCTAGAAAATATGCTACTAGGATTCAAACTTGGGGAAGTGATGAAGAAATCACAGCAGAGAAACATGTAGATCAATTTAATGATTTTATAGACAGAGAATAATTTGATGATAAATATGTGAAGCTAAGATTATTTGCACAAAGTTTTACTGGTGAAGTTATAAAATGGTTTAAAGCTCTCACTCCTAGAAGTATTCGAACTTGTGATGAGTTTGAAGATAAATTTTTGAGAAAGTGGGGAAATCAGAATATGCATTGATTTCAGAAATCTGAATAAATCCTCCCTAAAAGATAATTATTCCCTCGCAAAGATGGATCAAATTTTTCAAACCATTGTTGGTTCTCAGAGAATGTCTATGATTGATGAGTTTTCAAGTTATAATTAGATCCTTGTGCATCCTAATGATCAGGAAAAAGCATCCTTTACTACACCATGGGGTACTTTTATGTACACAAAAATGCCATTTGGTCTCATGAATGCAGGAGCTACTTTTCAGAGGGCAATGGATATTGCATTTTCTGAAGAAAAGGACAATATGGTGGTTTTGTATCTTGATGATATAACAATATTTTCAAGGAAGGAAGAAGATCATTTGAAACACTTGGAAAATATTCTGCTGAAATGTAGAAGGTTTGGCATCTCTCTAAATCCCACGAAAAGTAAATTTTCTTTAACTTCAGGTAAATTACTTGGGCATATAATTTATAAATATGCAATTAAGATTGATCCAAGCAGAGTCAATGCAATTTAGAAGGTTTATTTGCCAAGAAGTAGGAAGGAGATTCGATATTTCCTTGGAAAAGTTAATTTTGTAAGGCGTTTTATTCCTTATTTTGCTGAGATTGTGAAGGACATAACAAGGATGTTGAAGAAGGGAATTGATATTAAGTGGACATCAAAGGCAATAAATTCATTCAAAGAGATCAAAAGAGCACTAACACAGGCACCAGTATTGATCAGTCCTGATTTTTCCAAGGAATTTCTGATGTTTAACTTTGCATTAGAGAATACTATCGCTGGAGTTATACTACAAAAGGGACAACAAGGTATTGAAAAACCGATTTATTTTTTTAGTAGGAAATTAGCCAATGTTGAAATGAAGTATAGTATCTTATAATAGCAAGCCTATGCTTTGGTAAAGGTTGTCAAAGATTCCAGAATTTATATTCTACATTCTCATATTGTGGCGTTTGTTCCTAATACTATTGTGAAAGACATCCTCACTCAAGCTGACCTTGATGGTAAGAGGGGGAAATGGATTTCCAAGTTACTAGAATATGATATTGAGATTAAACTGACAAAATTGGTCAAATGGCAAGGCTCGGAAGAGCTGATGGCATAGTCAAACTTTGAATGTCTTGATATAAATTTGATTGCAGAAATATCAAAAATTTCAGATGATGAGGAGGAATTAGTTCCTATTGAAGAGAAGTACATAACTTCATACTGGTACAAGGAACTGGTTTTTTTTCTATAGCACCATAAAGCTCCTACTGGTCTAACAAAGTCCAAAGAAAGGCTTGTTAAGCTGAAATATTTGAGATATTTTATATTTGATAGAAATCTATTTTGGAAAGATACCGGTGGAATTTTACTAAATTGTTTGTTGGAAGAAGAAGCTGATAAAGTAGTTGAATAATTTCATAAAGGTGATTGCGGAGGTCACCATTATTGGAAAGCTAAAGAAAACAAGATTCTAAGAGAAGGGTATTTTTGGCCTACAATGTTTAAAGACATTTACAAAAGAATTGTTGCATGCCATGAATGCCAATTTTTTTAAGGAAGGAGGAAGCTTGTGCCTTTACCTTTGCTACCTATCTATGTCGAAGCACATTTTCAGTAGTGGGGGTTAGATTTTATCGAAAAAATACATCCATCATCATCAGGCAAGCATCGTTGGATTCTTACAGCAACTTACTACTTCACCAAATAGATAGAAGCAATCCCAACAAGGCAAGCTAATGATTATGTAATTAATTCATTTCTAGAAAACAATATCTTGTCAAGATTTGGTTGCCCCATGAATATTATAACAGATAATGCTCAAGCATTCAAGTCTAAGAAAATGATTAATTTTTTTCATCAATACCATATCACTCTTGGACACTCTACTGCATACTATCCACAAGGGAATGGTCTTGCTGAATCATCTAGCAAGAGCATTGTAAGGATCATTAAAAAAGTATTTCAGGAGAACAAGAAATATTGGCATCTGAAGTTGAAGTATGCCTTATGGGATGATATAATATGCACAAAGAGATCAATTGGGACTTCACCATATGAATTAGTGTATGGCACTGAAGCTTATTTTCCTGCATCACTAGTGGTACCTGTCATGAAACTAATTCAAGGGATTGAAGAGGAACTAAATGCCATTCAGAGGAGAATTAATAAGCTTATATCTTTACAAGAGAAGAGAAATGAAGTTTATGACAGCCACCAACAAACTCAAAACAGAATCAAAAATACATTTGAAAAGAAGATAAAAGAAGAAAATTTTCAAATACAAGACAAAGTGATGAAATGGGAGGCCAAAATTGAGGAGAAAGGCAAACATGGTACGTTTGAGAATCTATGGAAGGGTCCTTTCAAGATGGCTTCTTTTCATGGGAACAACACTTATATACTGTAGGAAATTGATGGAAGATCATATGCTGGAGGGCCTGTTAATAGCAAGTTCCTAAAGCATTACACTTGCTGAAGTTTGATCAATCACTTATGACATTGTACATATTTCATATTTTTCAGTTTTATTGCTAATAATGACAAGCTGAATCAGCTAGCTTGAGCCTGAGGGGAAGGCCATTAGAGCTTGAGTAGGAAGCTTGGCGATTCAATTTTTTTTTTTGTTTTCATCACAAATGGATATTAGCACTGGAGCTACTAGTTTTTAGTGTACCATAGGGGCACACTATCCCAAGTGGAGCCACTGTTATCACCCTAATTTTTTTTTTCTGAAATCTATAAGTTTACACTATTTTGGTCATAGTGTCAAATAGGTCTTGAGTTACTTGAGTCTTCATAAAGGGTAGGTTATATGTTTAGAAGTATCAAAAAGTTAGTTTTCAATTTCAAATAAAGTCTTTAGGTCTCACCCCATGGTTGAAAAGTCTCATCATTCACTTAAAAAATCATGTCATACAAATTCGGATGAAACCCCTACAATTAGCCACAAAACTGAAGTTTCGTAGCACATTCAGTTCAAAAATTAAGTTTTGCGCTACAAAAGCGCTGCTACTTTCGTAGTGCAAAGTGTGAAAAATGCACTATGTGTGCTACGAAAGCGCGGATTCTTAAAAATTCATGTCAAAGCTCATAAATTATTAAAAATACGTTAGGATATGATAGGGTAACATCATGTTGAGTCAGTTAGGAGTCATATTCAAAATTATCAGCCATCCATATCCATCATTACTATGACAGGCATTTCATATTGAGAAAATAAATTTCAAATTTGAAAGGTCTTGTCTGTTTTAGTCATTCCAGTTTTCATTTGCTCATATTAAACTGTGAAACATTCCTGTTTCGATCTCAAGCTTATGGTTGTCCTATACCAAAGATATTTCATACATTATCAAGTGAGGCTGATCCTTTTTCAAGCGAGGTTCCTAAATCAGATCAAGAGAGGTTGTTTGCAAGAGAGGTTGATTATCAAATTCTAAAGAAGCCAACAGGGTTTTTCTGAAACAAGTATGGCTAAGGAGAAAAAGAACCATAGATCAAGACATTGTTTGAGGTCTAAACTAGAAAGAAAAAGAGTTTTAGCTGAAGACCAAACAGTCATGGATGCTTTCAGTAAAGCAAGATGTTTAAAGTTCCGTGAAAATTTGCAGGGTGGACATACTCAGGTATCAAAAGAATTTTCATTATATTTCAGTGGTACAAATACAAAGGTTGGGATGTTAAATATGCCAGTGACACCTGGAACCATTTCTCTAGTGACTAAAATACCTAGAGGACATGAAACATGGTTTAAAGGCTTTAGGTTCGATATGGAGGCATGCAAGATGTTTTTGAAACCAGAATATGTAGAGATGGACTTGAATAATGCAGTTCCCATAAAATGTATTAAGGATAACTATGCCAAAATACTACTCAACATCCAGAGATATTTTACGTGTGAAGGCAGGTACCAAAAATTTTACACCTATCATTTCAAACTCCTATTACACTTTGCAAGTATGATATCATTGGATTTACCATTTTTCCTATATAGAAGCATTGCTAAAATGGATGATAAGGTCCAAATGAAATCCGATGACTGTGAAACATCTCTATTTCACCATGGATTAATTAAATTATTTGTTTTGAATGAGCTCCAGAAGATTAGTAGGGATTGGTCCTATTTTCTATTTATAAGTGGATTTGAAATGGAAGCTCAAACTCCGCTAAAAACCCTAAGACAAAGGAAATATCATCCCCACCAGCAGAATCCAGTCAACCTGTAGCTGTAAGGACCAAGAGGTTTGTCAAATTAAAGCCAAGGAAACAAGTGAAAGATAAAGTAGAAAGGACTCCAGTGATTGTTGCAGAAACCCCTCCACCTGCAAAAAAGGGTTACAGAGTTCCAAGGAAGCTAAACAAAAAAAAAAAACTAGTAGGAAAACAGTCCAGAGAATCACATGGAGTCAAAGTAAAACATCAAAAGGAAAGAAAGTGTTCTCAGGATCAAGTGACAGCCCAGGTTTTAAAGGAAGCTTAGATGATTTAATACATGCAATAAACATACAAGAATCTCTTATAGTGAAAGCTAATTTCATAGGGGTTAAAGAAAGAAAACAGAAAGGGATGAAGTCATCAAAGAAGCTGGAGTTTAAGGATGAAGATGAAGCATTTGTTTTCCAAGCTAGGAGGCTTGTAACTAGGCATTCTAAAAGGCTAGAAGAACTTAATGCATAAGTTGAGGAAACAAATGAAGTAGCTATTGTTCATAAGGAGATAGTTGATCTTTCCTCACCTATAACAAAACTTACAGAAAATAGAGTATCTACAACAGAGGAGGAAATGACCAAGTATAAAAGTATGGAAGAGACGTTAAGATCACTAAATCAGGAAATTTCCAAGTTGAAGAAAAGAGCTAGAAAACATGTCATTGAGAAAACAAAGTTTAAAAGGATGAAAGCTATTTGGGAAGGTGAAAAAATTTCAAAATAAGAAATACCAAGCAGTGAGGAACAGTTCTTCACATGGACAGTCACAACCATTACGGAAGAAAAGTTTGTAAGAGTCATAAACACTCATTTGAGAGCTAGCAACAGAAGGTTAAGAAGAAAATTTTAAGACCTGGAGATACAGTTGACAAAGTCTCAAGAGAAGTTAAAAGGGAAGTAAAATAAAGTGATAAATTCATAAGTCAATCTCTGATCAAGGTCAAGGAAAAATTTGATGAATATTATGTTTTTGGGCTCATATTACTATGTTTTTGAAATGATACCAACACCTTTAAAGTTTAAACATCTCCAAGATACAAATTTTGAAGACATTTTTGAAAAAAATCTTACACAACAGTTTCGTAGTGCAGATAGTGTAAATCTGCTGAAATGCGCTACGAAACTGCTGAAGCAGTCTTCTAGCACATTTTAATATCAAATTTTGGGGGAATTTTGGTCAATTTTGACTTGAAATGGATGGTGGAAGTGTAAAAAAATCATATGAAGGTTTACTTGAAGAAATCAGGTCAAAACTTGATTGAAAAAAAGAGCTAAACACTGTGCTATGAAAAGCGCTACGAAACTAAGCTACTTTCATAGTGCAGGTTTATCCTTTGTATTTTTGCACCATTCAAATTATAATTTCTGCACAGCTAGAGGATTAAAGATATATGGTGAGTTTTTGGAAACATGACACATGTAGACCCGATCTGTTAATGATAAAAGTACTCAAAACAGATAACGAAATCAAAGAGGCTAAAAAACAGGAAAACATGTTTCCTATTTTTTAGGAGAACATTATCATTAACAGTAGTGTCACTTCAAGTGAAAGGTCAGCATCCAAATTCGACTTCATGGGATTTTAGGTGGAAAAATATGTAATTAATATTAGATAATGTTGTTAGAAGGATATTTAAGAGTTTCAATCCTATTAGAATTAGGACTTTTCATAAGCATTATAGCTGTCAATTTGTAATAAATGGCATGTCTCAAATTAGGAAAGGTGTCAAACTCTTTGAGTTCGATGTATCTAGTGGAGAAGAAGGAATTTTATCTTGTAAATGTTATATAAAGGGCATAAGGTAGAAATAAAAAAGGTTGGACATTTTTATTAGCAAATACTATGTTATTGTATGTCACTGGTTTTTTCAGCTTAATACAGAGTTATGTTTTGACAACTCAAGATTCATGAGGAGTTCTTGTTCATTATTGTTCTAATGGAATTTTTCAATATCTCTATTTGTAGTGGAGATTTTATATGATACTTAGAATTCATTCATAATGCTCTGACTTCATTCATATACAAACTGACTGTGTGTTTCACTGTTCTACTTTTTTACTCACTCACTTGAACTCCAAATGCCTTGACTTCCATGCTAGATAGACTGTGATGTTTTTACTGAAGTTAGCTTGACTACATGGCCCCATGAATGTTTGCTAATATTTGATACAACTAGTTATATTATTCTATATTTTTACCTTAGAGTTAGCCATCTATCCATTAATCAAAAATCATAAACCCTTGAGAGAGCCCTCTCAGGTTGAGGAGGCTAAGCCTCAACCAAAATATTGGTTTGAAATAGTTGCACAAGATTAGTTTGATGAGTAGCCCATTGGGCCTGATTTTGTGATAACACACTGTTAAAGCTTGGAGGAAGGAGTTGGATACATTTTCAGGCTACATCCTATGGCTGAAAAAGAGGTTGTCAAGATTGCAACACTTCATCTTCAAGGTGAAGCCATTGATTGGTAGTTTGGTCACATGGAGCATGCAAAGATGACTAAATATTCAGATTTATTTCACAAGATGAGAAGGAAATTTGATGTGAGAAAACCAAATATGTGTCATAAAGAGACATTTCCTAAGGAAACAAAGGAGGATGTCAATCTTGTCACTCTAGACAAGGGGTCAATACATTCACCACTAGTTGTAGAAGTACTTGCATCCAAATAAGAGACACTTGCAACTTTGAAAGATAGTCTTGAGCTCTTTAAATATAGAGTTCCATGCACAATTCATGAGATGCATGCAGAAGAGGAGGAATATTACAGTGCTAGTACATTGATAGAAGAGCAACCATCACTCTTACCAGCAGTTGGAGACATTATTGTTCCGGTTGGCGGAACTCTTGTGGTCTTGTAAGAGGTTCCCACACATCAGTTAATCCAAGGTATGCATACACCTTCATCTCATATTGTTTCAGTACCTCTTATTGAAACTTACAGGGACATGCCATCAGGGCTAGTGCATAACCAAGGGTTAGAACAAAATGCTGATTTGAAGCAGTAACATATCACAGCACAGAGGAACCTTGATCTAATCAAGGAGGAAATGAAAATTTCTCCCACTTTATCATTGATGGGATACATTCAACCCTTTGTGTTTAAGTGTAGAGCTTCAGAGAACGGGATGAGCATGATCCTATGTACAATGATTGGTTATGAGTTCATTATTGTGCCTTGATTTGAGATAGCATATGTATTACCATGTAGATCTACATCGATGTCACTTATTAGCAGTGATAATGAAGAGGCCCCATTATTCTTGGAGCATTCTGAATGTAGCCTCACTCATGAATCAATGGAGGTAAAGATGGTAGATGGTAGACATCTTGAGATGATGAATATTTTCTCCTTTCTAGATGACACTTTCTCAATGAGCATCTCACAACTCAAAGAGAAACTTCTACCTGTTTCACATCCAAAACTTGATTGGTTTTGGAGGGCCTTTGATGAAAAGTGAATCTCATTAAGAGATCTCATTGGAGGTGCACTTCAACATTTCATGAAGTGAAAAGTTCTTCATTAGTTTAAGGTGGATGGTATTCTACAAAGGGATGATACCATGTTTATGTAGTACATCATTCATCATCCACATTGGGACGAGTGGGTGAGAATGATAAGCAAGGGTTTGCATGACCACTTGCAGATATATGACATGGGACAAAAATCTTGGTTACGTTGGTTTCTCTTGGGAGAGTTTTATTACTACCCAAAGGCTCCTATTTCTTTCATCCATTCCTTGAAGAAAACTCATGAAATGAAGAAGGATGGATGGTTGCACTGCCTGCTCTTGGGTGACTATGGTTACCACCCAAAAGCTCATATTTCTTTAACTCATGGCTTGTGTATCCATGACAGAATGAAGAAAAAGAAGCCATGTTTATTTTGGTTGAGATATTTTGGCCATCACATAACATCTCTCATGTTTATGTGTTTTGCATTATTTTAAATGTGGCATAATACTCTCATGATATGTGATAATGGAGTTTTTTTGTATTGGGATGATATGACATACACATTTCCTTCAGTATGTTTTTGTTGCTCCATGATTCATATGATGATGTGAAGAGGCAGCAAGAGATCTTGTTGCTGTGACTACTTGGGAGACTGTTGGTACCTTTTAGCACTATCTAAAACTTTCAGTACCTCTCTCATTTGGATTCCATATGATGATAATGTCATATTCACTTTATCTGGGATGGTCTGGGCAAGAACCAAAGAGTGGGTCATTGAGGATCTAATTTCCTTTTTGCTTCATGAAGGAAACATTATTGCAGCCCAAATTCAGCATCATCTCTACACTTATCATAAGTGGAGAGAGATAAAACGTGGGGTAGTAGGCCATTTGGTCTATCAAGTTCAACAATGCAGTAGAACTTCTTTGCAGGAGCCTAAGGTGGAGGAGATATTTCATGAGTTTCCATATCGGAGGGTGACTCATTTTGTATGGATGATAGCTTGGTGATGAAGGATTCACATGGGAATGTCAGTTCCCAATATATTTCATATCCCATGCCTCAAGAAGGCCTCTAGACAAAAAATTGTTGCCTCCATGGGTATTTTACTTCTTCATGATGATAGTTATTTGGGTTGGTCACCAAAAGCTAATTTGCATACGTGGGAGGAGAAACTTGGAGATTTATTGATGATACAACATCTTGTTCCTTAGAGGATTTTATCATATGAGGATGCTACAGGAGGAGGAGATGAGGATATTCAGTTCTATCTGTTAGTGTCAGCCTTTTCAGCCTTCCTCCAGTGATCAAAAATGCTCTTACAAGGTGATTTTAAGGTGTCAAGGTCAAATTTTGTCATTTCAGTGAGTCTTCAAGCAAAATTTGGTCACTAGGCATTAGGTCTAGGGTTTTCTTTTACTCCTATCAAAGTTGTCCAAATGTCGGTTCATGTCACCATTCAACTGAGTGTACCATCATTTAGAGGGTTTTCATCATCATTTCAGGTTCGAAAGAGTCATTTTACACCTTGTTCATGCTTCAGTTGTGCCTAAGTAAGGTTCATTTCCCTCTCCTAGGGTTTTGAAGGTAATTTCTCTTGGATGGTCAAATCATCAGCAAAAATTGTATCATGATGTTCATACACCTTCCCTTATCCTTAATGTACCTTATTAAACACTTCCCATCACTGAGATTCCCCAAATTCCTCATTTTCACACAAACCCTAGTTTCTTGCTACAACTTGGCAATTTTCTAGGCTAGGCCCGTGTTTTGCCCTTTTGGACCCCTTCCCCTCACTCAATTTCTGAAATTAAAATTTCCCCTACTTCCTAATATCCCTCCCTACTTCCAAAAATTTTCTCAATAATTTAGAATCTCCTTATCCCCTTCATTTTGCTTCATTTCGACAAATCCCTTGTTCCACACATCGGGATAGGTTTCACTCAAATGATGTTTCAGAGAAATAAAAGATGAATTTAGAAAAACTGAGAGAGGTTGTTGTCCAAAACAGGCCAAGGAAGAAAAAAATCCTTCACTTTTTACACAGGTGTCATGGTTTTAGAGAAATGTCAAAAATACCGTTGCCTCAGGAGAATTGAATGCACCTCTGAAGTGACCTTGGAAAAATCAATATTTCTCCTAGCTTGGCTGGCCAAATGACTTTATTGATGATTAAAATGATAAATAGACACAAAGAGGTTTCCCATGAGCTATCATGAGCTCAATTTTTAGTTGAGGAAGACCTTCAAACGTTGACTGCAACAGCACTCTGCCTTGAGGCAACCTCATTTTTCTCATTTTGACCAGTCTTGGGAGATTTGATTTTTGACAAGGAAAATGAACTCCAAATTGAAAAATTATAGTTGGGTTGGAAATTAGACTCAAATATAGTTCCAAAAATCTATCACACGCCCAATTTTGACATCGTGGAGGTCTCCAAAAGCCTCCTGCAAAATGGCGTGGTGCATAGAAGAGTGGGCGCGGCACATTGGGTTTGTGCGCGGCGCATTGGGCCAGAACAAAAGATTTTTTTCATTCCTTTCACCCATAAAAATTTTCTCAGTCTCTCCTTGTTCAAGTGAGTCAAATCCACTTCCTCATTTCTCTTAACAAGTGTTTGGTGTTGGTATGAAATTTTAAATGCAAAAAACTCAAAATCTTACTCCCATGTTTTAAGAATAATCCTAGGGTTTTAAATTTGGTTTGGTGTCAATCATTGCTACTTACCCCATAAATTACCACTGCTCATTTTATCATTACCATAGTTTATTTCCCTATTCCCTTACATCCTAAACCATCTATATCCCTTGTTCTCATTTTCCCTATCCCTAAACCCTATTATTTTCTACCATTTTCCCTCTCGCATATCATTTGTAGAAAATTCACATTACTCCTATCCCTAAATCCTTTCACTCCCTTTTCTTATCCCTTTCCCTATAATTTACAAAAAATCTCTAAATCCCATATCCCAAACATGTCAAGTGATTGTCCCATATCTTAAATCCACTTGACAGAAACTCCACTTTTCCCCACTATTCCATATCCCTCACAGTCCCTCATTTCCCTTTGGCACACATTTTGCACTTGGAGACAAAGACACCAAAGTCCTCATTTATAATTTTCAACCAACCAAACATACACTTTTCATACACCTTGCAACACCATGGAGACAGACACCGACACATCATCTGAACAAGACAGTGACTTTACAACTGAAATTGCATGCACCAGGAGGACAATGAACATCGGAAAAGGGAGGATAGACTCTGAATCTTGGTTGAAGCTTCTTTGGATGAGCATGGAACTTGATGGGGGACCGTCACTCCAAATTTCAGCAAATTTGGAGAAAATTTTGTCATTTTTGAAATTTTGGTCACAAAATAGGTTTTCCTGCCCGACGCGTCGCGCCACTTGGCACGCGCTTATGATTGGGACATCTTCTGGAGGAAAAATTGATATTTTTTGGTTTTTTGTGATAAATTGTGCATGCTCAGGAATGGCTAAGAGATTTCATCAAGTTCTGGGTGGTATAAAGGGTCAAAAACACCTTGAAAATGGCCTTTCTACCACCTTTTGCACACACAGGAACCAGTTTTGGGAGATTGAATTTTTGGAGGGACAAATGACATCCAAATCCAGAAATTCGACCTGGGTTGGATAGCAGATAGACAGGGATTTATAACTAGCTATCATGAGCTCAATTTGGACTTCGGGAAGTGCCTCCAAAACAGGCTCAAAGTGGCTCGACGCATTGAGTTTTTGGGCGCGGCGCATAGAGAAATTTGGCCTCATTTTGACTCTTCAGCTCAGAAATTCTCCCAGTTTTGACTATTTTCACTTTTTGATGTAGTTCTTGATCTATATTGATGTAACTTGATGAATATGATGTAATTTTGGTTCATATTTACTTGTTCTAGAAGATTCATTCACTAAAAAGTGAAAATTAAATGAATGAATTAGTTTCCTTCCATATAGAGGCAAGTTGTTTGATTGCCTAGATTTCAGTTCCTTGTTTAGAATTGGTTGAAACAGCTCCTAGAAGGATGAGATCGACCCCTAGAGGCATGGGGAGGGGTTATGCTGGTCTATATTATGTATTTTCTGAGTCATTTTCATGGTTGGACTCTTGGGAATAGTTTGGCACCTCATTGTATATTCATTTCAGATTTTTGGCAAAGAAAAGACCAGGGTTTTGCAGCACTTGTTGGGATCCTTGTGGCTCTGAGTTTTGATGATGCTTTTCTTCATGTATATGTAAGTTTCATTGATTTTTATGTATTCCATTTCCCTTATCTTTGCTTCTGAATTAAAAAAATGAGTAACTAAGGTAGAATTCATTAGTTTGCTGGTGCTCTACCTTAAACTTTTGTTTAGTTTTTTATGTTTTCGTTAGTTTGAAGAGGATACTTGCTCCCTCTTTCCCTCTTCAGCTTCTCAACAGTGTTTTCTATCCATTAATTGGATCTAAGACATCAAATTCATTTCCTTCCTTGCCCCAACTTGAACTCTGCAAGAATTTGGCCTCATCCCTAAGCCCAAAATTGCCTTTCCCTTTTTCCAACAAAAAACCTTAAAAAATCATTTCAAACTCCTTGATTAATATACCTAGCCTAAAATTAGCACTCATTTCAGTCATCTCAAGGCCTATTGATACATTTTTACTGACATTGACCCGGAGAGAGCCCTCTCCTGTTCTGGTAGAGCTAGCTACCAGACTGAGCATGGTATGATGTTACCCTGAACTCTGCCTTCCTTCAGCTTGTGGTGGATTTGGGAAATAACATAGTGGTGACCATACTGGGGAAGAAAATGCTTTTCTTGTTAGTGTTATTTGTTTTATAATCTATAGACGGAACCTGAAGTTATGCCAGATAGCCTTCGAAACACTTTTTCTTTGCATTAGTGGAAGTAGATAAACGTTGCTTCAGTCAATCTTCGGTCTAGCTTGTGAACGTGACACTTGACTTGTAAATTGTCTTGCCCTAGTACATGTATCAAGTTCAGATCTGATGGTTGATGGTGGAAAATGATCAGACATAAGAAGGCTGAAAATCATTCACCTGGTGACTCCAACTCATGTAGAGACTCCACTGGATTACTAACTCTTTCTCTACGAAAATAGAAGGATCTTACACAAAGTTCAGGTATCCAAAGTGGAATGGTATTCAGGATCTAGTTTTCTTCCTTGCAAATTACTTCTTTGTTGTTCTTGAAGCTGTCCTGAAAGTTTTTCAGAATTTGTTGTATGAGAAAGGTGATCAAAATCTTCACTCGACCTATTCAAAGAGTGTAAATACTGAGTTTCCCTTTGATCTTGGCCTCCTTAATTTTCCCACATCTTATGATGACTCCCTTCAAAGTGATGAGCCTAAAGTAAACAAGACTGATCCCGTAGCTCTTGTATATACTCGTACACCTTATATAGTCCCAAATAGGTATAAACCTCTTGTTTTACCTTCTGTTCTTCATGCTTTCCCTAAAAATTATGACCTATATCTACCAAGATTTGACGGTGAATGTAACAATGTCAACGCTGAGAAACATGTGCAGAATGTTGAGACTTTTCTAGATCTTTTTGAAGTTGATGCTGAAGATGTTAGTATCAGAATTTTCGCTCTTTCTTTTCAAGGCCAAGTGAAGAGTTGGTTTAAAGCCCTGCCTGATGCGAGCATCTCAGATTTCCAGTAGTTCATCAAAGTTTTCCTCGACAGGTGGGTGATCAGACAGAACCTTTTCTTGATTATAGAAGAGTATAACCAGTTGAAAAGACTGCCAGGGGAGACAGTACAAAAATTTTCTGCTAGATTTAACCAAGTATATTTTTCGATGCCAGCTGATATAAGACCTTCTCCTAGATCTGCTCTCTTGCACTACCCGGGTGCCTTTGATCCGGAAATGGAGTTTCAGTTGAGAGAAAGGAATATTGCAACACTTGAAGAGATGCAGAACAATGCAGTAAATGTAGAGGCTCATTTGATGATCCGAAAGGCAAGGTTGAAGGAAGAAGAGATGAAAAACATAGATCCGGAGAAATCGACATCTCTAGAGGTAAAGCTTGACATGTTGGTAGGTGCAGTAGAAGAGATGATGCAAAATAACACCACAAGGAATGAGTATAGCATTCAAACCCATGACTTGCTGATTGAATAAGAACAAGTTGCTGATCCAAAACATTTTGTTTCTTATCCCAGTTGTCATAGTGATTGCTTTATAGATCATCTTGAAGAAGAGAGAGTTGTTGATATGACATGTATGCTTGATGTTGTATACTAATGATTTGCCTCAGTTTGATCAGTATGATGATGATTATGTTCTCCAAACAGAAGCTAATCTTGCAGAAAAATCAGCAGCTAGTTTGTGGGAGGAAGAAGTTCACTTTCAGCAGCTTGTCTACAATGATCAACTGATGCATATCAACTATGACAATGACGAGGAAAGTGCAGCAAATTTTGAAGTAAGTGAAGGATCTTTGCCTTTTTGTTTTTACTCATTTCAGTTCATGAGAGATAACTTCCATGCAATCAGAAATCAACTGCCAACAAGCCTTGATCTAGACCATCTTGAGCACAAAGAAAACCTTTTTCAAGACTTCTCATATTCAGATTTGCAATCCCCGAATGCCATTGATTGTCAAGTTGCAGATGAAAACATGGAAGTTGGCACATATGATTTAATGCTACAAGGTGACTCCGTACCTTTTTGTTTTGAATCATTCCAGTTGTTGAAGGGTAAATTACATGGTAAATCTTCAAAAGAGCAACCTATATGAAATCAACAATCTCTTACTTTTAATGTGGAGGATGAGACAGATAGTGAAGTTCTTGAGCAAGTTGTTGATGAGAAATATTCCCCTGAAACGACTGATGAAATTATTTTGGATACAAAACCCTCCCTAGCACTAGATTTGCAGCCACCAAATGCAATTGAAGGTCAGATTACAGATGAAGTCATGGGAGTTGAAATACATGATTTAATGATGCAAGAGGATTCTGTACCCTTTTGTTTCTAAGAATTTTAGTTTATAAAGCAGAATCTTCATAATATATATCAAGAAAAAGATGAACAATCAGTAGGATGTCATACAATTTTGCTGGATACATCGCAACAGTCTTCTCAAGTTTTTGATGATCCTATTGCTCGTGTGTTGGATGATGTTTGCTGTGAAAATTCTTCTCCTTTAGCTAACCATGTGCCAGAAAAGAATGTTGATGATAATATTATTCAAAAGTCTCCTTCATTGTCTTGTTTACCAGATTTTTCATTACAAAGTCCATATCAAGGTTTGCAGTCATGTGAGGAGATTGATAAAGGGAACCTTTGTTCTGTTTGGAATCAGCTCCATAGTTTGGTTATTCACGAAATTCAGGATCCTTTTGACAACTTGCCGTAGTCACCAAAGAAATCCAACACAGATGTGAGGAAAATCTTAATATCCAGCTATGAAGATCACTTGGACCAAAGTAGTAATGTGTGAATGGAAATCAATAGCTATGTTTATGAAGATCCTTTCGCAGTATTCTTGAAGTCATCCAGTCAATTCATGCTTTGCAAGTTTATCAGCAGTCAACTTGATTTCAAGTTCTCATGGGAGTTGCCTTTCGATTCTTTCCTTTTCCTACACATCAGAAAGCACTTGGGAAGAAATCAAATAGCATCCACGATGCTTACATGGTTGCATTGGCTGTTCCATTTCACTTGATCTTGCAGTTTCTTGATGACAAGAAAAATTTGGGAGGGGAGGACTGTAATATTCCTAAATTAGCATGCAGCTAATTGGAATATTAATTTTTCTCTTGTCATTTAGTTAGATGAATAAATGGGTCCATAAATCTCTTTAGTAGGCATAAAATCCCTCTTAATGTATCTAACTAAATGGGTAGGGAGGTCCATAAATCCATTTAGTAGGCACAAAATCCCTCTTAATGTTAAAAGGGATAATATTCATAGCTGGATAAAGCACCCTCATGTTTGAATAGGGGATAATACAGGTGGAAAAGTTGGTCAAGTTTGACCAAGTCAACAGCGCTGGTATGGAGGGAGTAGATCATCAATAAGAGACAACGTAGTGTGAATGGAAGGAATACTCCATGATAGTGAAAACCATAATGAGTGGGACCAAAAGTGAGAAGGATAACATTGTGTATAAGGAGGGAAAGGCAACCATAGTGGGTTGTGTTATTAATTATTTATTTTGTGGTCTGTATGACTTCTTGCATCCTTTAGCTGTTTAGTTGAGCTTGCAGTGATGTTTAGCACAGGGTGTTCCTGAGCGGGGATCCCACCTCTTCCCTTGAGGTGTCCTCTTGGAATAGTATTGTACCATCATTTCCACACATCCGAAATTCTGGCCAAGCTCCAGTCTTCAACTACAACACAGTTTCTATTCATATTTGTGTTTTGTTGTAGGGTGTTGCAGTGGAGGGTTGAGAAACCCACTTTCTGAGCTAATTTTGCATGGGAAAAAGCATTATTCTCATTTGGAGATCAACAAGGGAGGTTATTGAGATTTGTTTCACATATTTTCACTAGGCCAACCTATTCCCATCATCTAAAATCCAAATTCCCTCCTTGACTGCGTTATTTTAGTGAGCATTTGTAGTGGAGGTTTCAGTGCTTGTTTTGGAGGGTGAGATCTTCAGTGTTGGGATAAGACTTTCACTTGAAGGATATATTGGAGGATATCCACTAATTTAGTATAATTTTTAGCCATATCCATCCATTTATTCAGTTGTAGCTGCTATTCAGCCCTAGGGCTACATTCCAGCATTTTGTACTTTTGGGTATTTCAGGAAACCCTTTCTAGGTTCTCTTGGAAAGGTGTTTAGGAGTCTAGATCTTCACTCCTAGCATTATTTGAGCTATATAATAGTAAATATATATTGATATATATTTATGCAGTATTTTATGCCCTAAAAATGCACTATCATGGCTAATGGAACTTGTATGGCTGCATTTTTACATGTAGAGACATATTTTCTTAGCGGAGGCTTGTTTTGTATTGCTTGAGTGACTAGATCCTCAAGATATTTTGCCTATTATTTGCTGATATGTTTAATAATATGGCTATACATTTGTATCATGTAACGGTGTATTGATATATTCACTACTACTTTCCATTTTTATGTGATATATTTATACTTTCCCCATTTGGGAATATTACACCTAATACTGAGTTTGAAACGGTGGCAAAGAATTCTACCATGGATTAATCTCTATTTATAATTAGTACTTCAGATCCCTGGTATGGAGATATCATTAGATATCTTCAGACCCAAACCTTTCACCCAAAGATTTCATGATTATATCAATGGAGAATCTGATACCAATCTCAACAATACAATATTGTTGGTGACACTCTTTATCGTCATGGTGTCGATTATGTGTTTTGACGATGTATAACTCACGAAGAGGTTGAAAGGATTTTGAATGAATACCACTGTGCAGCGTGTGATATTCATATGTCAGGGTTTCCCACAACCCAAAATATATTGCATGCTGGTTATTTTCGGCCATATTTATTAAAATATTGTAGTATCGTTGTTCGAAAATGCCACAATTTCTAGATTTTTGATCGAAATTTGCGCGCACCTCCAACTCCTCTTCACCCAATCATTGTTGTTGGTCCTTTTTCCAAATGGGGCATCGATTTCATTACTTATAACTCTCACTCATCCAGGGGGCATGGGTATATTATTCTCATTGTAGATTACTTTACCAAATGGGCCAAGGAGGTGCCTACATTTGTGGCTGATGGAAAAATTGTATCTACTTTCATATTCAATCATGTGATTGCTCGGTTCGGTATCCCTCAAGATATCCTTACGGACCATGCAATCGATTTTTGAAATATTAGGTTGACCAAAATTTTTGATCAACTTGGCCTATGCCATGATAATTCTACACCATATTACCCATAGTCTAATGGTCTAGTTGAGGCCGTCAACAAGGTTTTAACCACCATGGTTAAACGGATTTTCTGGACTCATAAATCTAATTGGCATACCATGTTGTTTTCGGCATTATGGGAATAGCATACTTCTGCAAAAAAAATTATAGGGTTTACTCATTTTCAACTTGTTTATGGCTTAGAAGCTGTGTTACCCATTGAATGTGAAATACCGTCACTCAAATTAGACATTGAGTTGTTACCAGCTACCTCTGAAGAGCAGAAAAAATTTCTATACTTAGCACAATTAGATGAGACTCGTCGCACCACTGCATTAGCTGTTGAAGCTTAGAAGAAACATGTTAAATATCATCACGATCAAAGTGTTAACCCTCACATTCATTCGAAGGTGACCTAGTTTTAGTATACGATCAAGCCAATGACAATATAGGCACTAGTGAATTCGAAACGATGTGGCATGGTCCCTATATTTTCAGGCGTGTGCCTGCAAAAGGAGCCTATGAATTAATTGATTATGATGGGGTCTCTTTAGATAAACCCAGAAATGGTCTTTATTTCAAGAGATATTATGCATGAATTTTCGTGTGAATATCTCCCTTGTACATTAGTTACATTTTAGAACAGTGTGCCTATATTAGTTATTTTTTCTATTACTACTTTCGCTGCTTATTTTGATTACTCTTGATATTGAAGATGTCGACATCCCTTCAAAATTACATTGGTTTTGTTGATGGCACCTATCATAGTACAAGAAACATCTCTTCTGCAGCTTGGGTTATCTATTCACCCACCGATGAGTTAGTCTCTATTCATGGTATATGTCTTGGTCAAACAACGAACAATATTGCAGAATATAGCAGAGTCATTGAGTTATTATCTGATTCCATTAAATTTGGTATTCGACATTTCATCATTAGGTTAGATTCACAACTCATTTTATGACATTTAAACAGAGTTTATACTATCATAAATCCAGTATTATTAAGATTATTTTTGAAGGTTCATCTCTTGGAAGGGCAAGTTGATTATATCGAATATCAACACATTTCAATAAATTTAAACACATTGGATGATGCATTAGCTAATCGAGTTTTAAATAAACATATGCAACATTAACAGAGTAAATCAAAACAACATTCAATCTATGTTGAACAAGATACTCAGAGAACGAAGGTAGTAATATCATTAGGATAGATAAGTTTGGGTTAAAAAATATTGCATTGTCTGTGATAATAGGTTCATCCACCTTATGATCTAAAAGATATTGATACAACAAATAAAATGTCGATCAACATTGACCATCAAATATCCATGATGATGGTCATGATAATAAAATATGGCACATGCCACCTTGCGTAGAAATAACCTGAGTGGACTTGGGACTCCAGTCACATATCTCTCAAGCTTGAGAGGTATATCATTGGTTCCTGTCTCAAGAATATCAATAGTCAACCTCTCAAGGTTGTGCTCCATCTCTGCAAGGATCTCTACTACATCATCCTGTGGGACTGCTATGGGTTGTGCATCTCACGTGTCAAAGCGACGAAGCTTTGATGGTTTTTTCAGACCAAAATATGCATTTAAAATTTTTGTCAGTATTGGATGATAAAAAATCAAATAAAAATCATATTAAAATCTTCAAAATGATTCACTAACCTGTCTCATCCCACTCTGCCCCTAGTGGCAGAGATATTTCAAGATCACCTTTATAATCCATCCCTGCATAAGGAAAATATTCAATCGTGAAGATCTGATTCTTGAGCCACAAGAAATAATGCGGAGTGAACCGAACCACTGGACCACCTTCGCCACAATGGCAAGCCATCAATTCTACCCAACTCACAATACGCAGTTCCTAAGGACTTCCAAGATCCACCAGAGTGTATTGAAGTGCAAGGAGTGGGATCCTCTCTAGAGCAAAAGAGATAATAATGGCACCATACCTGAATTTTTTCAACTTCCCATTCTTGGCTCTCGTGAGTTGGCCCTTCATATTTGTCAACACTCCTTCACAAAAGTTGAATATTGTCCCTCCAAAACACTCAACTACAGTCTACATCTATGCTTTTCTAAACACATGAGGCGCAACATTCCTGCATAACCTGGTTACTGTGAATGCCATGATTTTGAGCTCCAGTCGCACAATAGTTTTAATGTCTATACAACCATCCTTTAGCTCTGAATTATTGGTACAATACTGAGCCTTGTAGCTAGTAGTGGGAAGACCTACTAGTCTAGTCCCAAATAAGGAAATGTTTCTCCCTATACGAGATAGCCCAATAAGGAAGTACATGTCCTCTGGCTCGATCACTAGCCAATATTACCCAATTATGAAACATTGATCTTTCATGTCCCATGCATTCACAAGATAAGTTAGCAACTCAAATTGTGCCTTCATGCCCTGAATTTCTCGGAACTTGTATAAGGCACAATTTTTTAATGCACGCATGGTTGTTGGATCATCCATGGCTTCATTATTCATGAATTCATGTTCTCATTCCCGCCATTTCAACATGATAAAAGTCCTGCAAATAAAAAAATTAAACATTAGAAATCAGTTGGAGGAAAAATGAACCATTATTTAATGATAAAATTAGGTTTTTCAAAAACTCATGGTGTATGTGAAGGTTGTGTTTTTACACATTGTGTTTGTCCGCATGCGTCATAAACAAAACTCGCAGCATACTCAAGGTTTTTCATTTAAAAAATCATCAGGGTGCGCGGTTCTCGCACAAAGAACCCCTGCACCCCCGAGGGAAGATTTTAAAACATAATTTCTTTCTAAAAAATTCCATGAAAGTTTAAAATAAGAAATGAAATGGATGATAGCAAAGAAAATGATTATGTGGATTACTAGTTCTAATGGTTCTCGAAATGATTGGGTGGTTCTTCTGATATCAGCTCCGGAATTTTTTGGCCAAAAGCTCTCTCTCCTTTGTCCTGAAAAGAAAAAGGTTAAAACGACTTGTTTTAACTCCTTTTTGTAGTTTTAAATGAATAAAATATTATTATTTATTTACGTTTACTTTTAAAACGTCAAATCTAAATATTTTTACTTTTTAAGAGTAGATATTTGTAATTGTTCAAGCTTTTGTGCAGGATACATGATTTTGGTGAAAAGCAATTATTTTGACCTCGAGTACACTTTTATCACTTTTTTGGGCTCTATAAAAATATGAAAAAGTGAAACCCTGGAGTCCTTTTTTAAGCCATTTTTAGACTCTCAAAATATGAAAATATCATCGAGTACTTGACTATTAAAACTCGTTAAATTAAATGAACAATCGTCCATTCAGTATAAGTTTACCCCTTTTCCAGACTGAATTGTACTAATTACAAAAAAGGTATACGTTGACTGATTATGGTCAATAGAGTTCTCTCCTGCATTATTTTATCCTTTTTAGGGCTTGATGGAATAAATTTACAAAAAATAACAACCACGAAGTTTACTTATGTTTTTCTTTTGACTCCCTAAAATTGAAAAATGTTGAGTTATTCCTATACTGGAATCGTTAAAACTAGACAATACAGGACTTGTCGATCACAAGAGGAATGAACCACTCCTTCTTAGGGTTAAATTTTAATACTAATATGGAATCTTCTAAAGGATGAGCTTACAAAAAAAAAGAAAATGTTATCCTCCTCAAGATTGACAAAAATAAAGAGGTAAGTGACAGTAATGGTGAGGGAAAAAGAGAGAAAAATAATCCATTTGTCATCCTTATTTTAGAAAGCAACATGTCGCTCTTGCACACGACACTTCATCACACTTGTACCTGGGTTGGGAAATCCTTTTTCTAACAGTTAATCAAACCACATTGAAAGTATTCAGCTGGTTTATGGGTATTATCTTTAGGTCAAATGCTTCCATGCCATTTACAGTGTCATTATGTGTTCAAGAGAAAGTTCAATAAACCATTCATTGAAAACATTTGTCTCCATTCGCGTTGACCATCCCTAAGTCAGTACTTGCAAATATTCCTTCAAAACTTGATGTAATGGATTTGTGTCATATGCCTTCCTGCAATGGGTCACTTTCTATTGACATCAACTAATTATCTAGAAATTTGATCTAGAATCCTATCAATACCTTGAGATTTGCATGCCCTAACGGTAGGTTTCTTGCCTTCGACAAAAATTTTTCATCATTGACCTTCGATCAAATGATTCTATAAGTGCTCAACTGCAAATCATTCATTCACACTTCATAGATTGTACTGAAGTACTTTGAGGGCCATTTTCATTATTGTTGTTTTCTCTCACACTTGTTAACGGTTCTCATCATTGACTGGTAATCAAGTGGTTTCTACCATGTTCGACTCTGACACAATCAATTGTATGGATAGATTCTTACTAGTTTGAGAAGCATAAATCAAGACCCTGTATCTAGTTTCCACCATCTGGGTTGTGAGGAATTTATTATTCATGATATAGTACACTGCTTATGATAGATGGTTGCACCCATACTGTGTCTACTTTTGACGTAATGTTGAAACCATATATGTACTAGAATATTTAGTTATTTTTTATCTGAGTATGGGAATTCCTACATCAACTATCATATATTTGCATTGAATGTTTTTACAGGTTTTCGACCATTGTCTCCAATCCAATCCTTAGAATGATAAAGCACTTCACCCTTTATAAAAACTCTCAAAACTCGCACTTTAGGGGGAAATCTGTTACACATCACTTTGTCACCATGACATTTGAATTGGAGAAAAGCTCTGTAAAATCCCTAAAAGTATACCTGCGTGGTTTTACTAGCCTTTCCCAGTGCATGCGCTGATGATCCTTTCATTATCCACAACGACTGCCACTCTTCTTGCCACTAAAATTTGTGCACCCCCGTAAAAAGAAAGTAAAAAGAAAATGAAACTTCTAGAAGCCTAGTTGGTAGAATATTCTCCCAAATAGAAGCCTCTACAGTCGCGCTAGTTCAAGATTTATCCCCCACTCATGGAGCTTATCCCTTGGTCCAAGGAACTCAAGTCCCTTCATGAGAGGATCTCGTCCATCTCATTATGGAACTGAAACTACCTCAATCTCCCTATATATTGAGCTCAATTTTCTAGTTCAAGGGTAGATAATAGAGATACTGGAGTAGATTGTGAATGATAGAAATTGATCTATATAGTTTCTAAGCTGAAGAGAGTTCATAGAGTGCATACTTTTTATACTAGTGAGTTTTTGTTGACACATTGAATATCACACCTTTGTGTCCATGACTTCATGCTGGTTGTCTATACAACATCAATGCATTAGGTTGTAATATTTCTCTTTCTAATTTATGGTAATACATATGGATCTCTTTTCTCATTGTCTTATTTCTGAATTCATGGGAATAATGTAAATATTTACATTCCTTGATCAATAAGTTGGATTAGTACTTTTTGATTATTATATATTTCAATTTCTTTGATTTTTTGTCTTGTCTTTGATTGGACATTATACTCATAATTGGAGAACTACTTTGGAGCGACAGGAAAAAGGGGTACATCAGACATTTGGATTTCAAGGTAGGAGCATGTCCTCTCTACTTTATTGTTATAATGATCCTAAAATAAAAATAATCTAGAGAAAGAGATATTCAAATGGATCTTTGTTTCTAGTTACTTTTTGGAGTACTAGGGAGATCGCTCTTCTTCTCAAGAGGGATTAACCCTGGTAACAAGCTTTGACAGGATGTATGCCCCCTAGAGGAGGAAATGTTTTATGATGTAAGTACCTTTCCATAATGTTTCAAACTTCCCGAGTCCTAAGGCTTCTTTTGCAACATCATAGCGGAGGAATAACTCTCCCTTAGTAAATGAATTAAGGGTGATGTTGTGGTCAAATGGTGTTTTTACCCGTTTTTTATTTGCCTCATTTTGTTGGAGCAACTCTCGTCGATTTTTATCGACGATTTCTAACTATATCAAACATTTTTCTAAATTTTGGGTATCATCAAGGAGTTCTATGGCTATGTGTAAGTTGGGATTTCTCATTCAATGTGAATCATGACTTCTACCCCATACATTACTTGGAAAGGTGTGAATCGTGTTGATTTTTAACTGTCGTGCGGTATGCTCGCAGGGCTAAAAATACCTTATGGTGCCAGTTTGTTTTATGGTTATTTAACATATGCTATAACATTATTTTAAGCAATTTGTTGACAACTTCTACCTATCCATTGGATTGAGGGTAGTATGGTGACGTGAATTCATGTGTGAATCCTAGGTGATGAGACAGCTCCTGGAATATTTCATTTTCAAAATGATTTTTGTGATCGAAGACTAACTCTTTAGGTACACTGAATCGTGTGATGAAATTATTGAACAAAAACCATGTAGCGGTTTCTGATATGTTGTCATATGTGGGCATGGATTCTACCCACTTGGTAAAATATTTGATGGCTACAATAATGTATTTTTGGTTGCCAGACAACGCAGGGTTTCAAGTCATAAAGTTGATTCCCCATTTTCTAAAGGGACTGACTATGATGACCAGGTGTAGAGGAGTGGGAGGTGCTCTTGCCTTGTGGTTGAAGCATTGGCATCGATCACACCTTTTGACTGCCTAAATTCAATCGCAGAATAAGGTGGGCCAGAAATAACCTTCCCATAGGAATTTTTGGGTTGCATCCATCCCAGACAGGTGGTTGCCATAAGCTCCACTATGAAAATAATTTAGGGCTTGCTCAAATTCGTCGTGTTTGAGGCATCGACGTAGGATAGTATCAACAGATCGTCGATAAAGGATGTCCCCCATGAGGAGGTATCGGGGGACTGGTGGCATATGATCCTTCGATTTTCATGTGTGAGCTTTGGATTGAACATTTGGGTTAGTAAAAATAAGAGGATATAACTGTACCAAGGATCATTATTCATCACTAGAAATAGATGCTCGTCAGGTAGTGAATTGTTGGTTGGGGATCCTTTAGTCTGACTTTGGAGGTTAGTGATGAACTTAGCTAAGATCAAAGTTTTTTGCTCTTGGGGGAGCTAAACTATAGGTCAAATTCTTGTAGTATGACTACCCAACGAGTGTATTTTTGGTTCGTCACATGACGGTTTAGCAGGTATCTCATGCGGTTGATAGCTGCTACGACTATTGTAGTACGTAGGATAATGTAGTGCCAAAGCTTTTGTTCTCTGTGTATAAGGGCTAGGGAAAATTTGTCTTCAGGTTCATATCTTAAGGCGGGCCCCAATAATTTCTTTCAAATGTGATAAATTGTGTGCTCCTTACCATCAGATCTGTTTTGGACTAACACCCAGCTATGGTGGTTTTGATGTTGACATGTATAGGGTGTAATATTTGTCATAATTTGGTGGGTTGATAAATGGGGCCCAACACAATGTGTCTTTTTGTGCCTCAAATGATTTTTTGGCTTGATCATCCCATTTAAATGGGATATCCTAACAGAGCAAGTGTGGGAATCCTTGTGCACAAGTGGCCTAATCTAGGACAAAGCATCTAAAGAAGTTAGCTTTCCCCTGCAAGCTTTGAATTTGTTTGAGGGTTTTGGGTGGTGGCACCTCTTTGATGGCCTGGACCTTGAGGGGGTCAATTCGAATCCCTTGTGGCAACATGATAAATCCTAATAGTCAACCTACGTTGACACAAAAGACACACTTGAGATGGTTCAAGTGCAATTTGTAATGTAGACATCTTTGGAATACCAACCATAAATCCTCCAGATGATCACTTCGCTTCTTGGATTGAATAGTGAGGTCATCCAAGTAAGCTACGATAAGGTGGGCTAGGTCATGGAAGATATAGTTCATGGCCCGCTGAAAGCTAACTTCTACATTTTTAAGGACAAATGGCATAACCTGGTATGTGAATGTGCCCCAAGGAGTGGTGAATGTTGTCTTGTACCGATCAATTTGTTAGATTTAAATTTGGTTATACCATGAGAACTCGTCCATAATGGACAGGGCCTCTTGACTAGTGCAAGAATCAATGACTTGGTCGATGAATAGGGTAGGGTAGATGTCCTTGTGAAAATATATTTTCAAATCCCGAAAATCAGTATAGATGAGAATGGTGCCCTATTTTTTCATGATGAGAACATGGTTGGAAACCCACAATGTGTAAGCGATTGGGTAAATAAACCCGACTTTGTGAAGCTTGTTGATTTATCACTTGATCACTTTTTCCTTAGATGGGTGTAATTGACATTGTTTCTGGCGTACCCGTGGTATGTCAGGCCAGGTGTCAATATGGTGCTCTAATGAAGAGATCTTCGGATTTTCCATAGTGTGATCAAACAATGGTTGACATTTCGAATCCCAATGGGGATCCATCTTCAGGAAAAATTTTGAATAATCCCATGCGAAGATGTCTCTGTACTCTTGCAACAAGTTTGTGTAAAATATCACTTCATCTCGGTAACATGCTACTCCCAATGAGATTTATTCATATTTTCCTAGTTTTCTCGAGACATTTACCTTGATGGTTGGTGAAATATTTGACAAGTTCCCTTCCTTGAACGCATCAAGCATCAGGATGGGATTTTTGAACTAGCCTACCTTCCCAGATGGGAGAAATTCATTTGATTCAATGGCATATATATCTTGGTTTTCTGGGTTGTTAGGACGAAACTTTTTTTCTGGAAGAAAAAAAAAGCAACAATGCATTGCATCCCACGGACAATCTGGTTCCGTCATTACCTCTATAATATCCTCATATGAAAAGAAAAAGGTGTATAAGATGGGTTTGGTTTTTCTGAGGCTGTGAGGAGTTGGTTCAAGCCTAACAGAGCTAGTTGACAGACATGAATAGGATTCCATAGTTGATGATGTGGAACCAGACAAGGTCAACAAGGTGCAGACTGGTTGAGTTTGCACTGTCGATGGTATAACTACCGTTGTAGTTGTAGAGGTCTCGACACCAGTGAAAAATGAGAATAAAACATGATTCATGGTTCCCATGCATGATGTGATGAATCGTATGTGGTGTTTTGTGTCATTAATGTTGGATGGTGGAGGAGTTTCCATTGTGGTGTCTGGTGTGAGAGCCAACTTATATTTCTCACGTGGCATATTTAGGGTACATGCACTTTCCTGGATTTGAAAGTTGTGCTGAGTGTAGAGGTGCCTAAATTTTTCCATTAAGGGGCACAACTTGATTTCCTAATTGTGACTGGTTAAAATGGTGCACGGTGTCAAGGTGGTTATCGAGTATATGGTACGAGAACCAACGCTACTCTTTGTGCCCGAAGTGGACACTCAAAGATGACTAGGAATTGGGGCGTGTTTGCACTTCTGCCATCTCTGAGTTTCTTTTTTTTTTTGGTTGGTCTAGCTCTTTTGGGGATTTTAGACTCAAATCTTACCTTTCCGCTCGTAGCCTTGGGAGGTACTCACAATCCCTCGTATGGTTTAATTGTGAGAAAATACTGCTATAAAATTTTGTGACCTTCTCTTTATTGGAGAGATTGATTAGTGGGATGGTGGTGACCATGCGAAGACTATCAGTGAGCTTCTTGAGTTCCTGACATTGATTGAGTCTGTGGTCATTTATATCGCACAACCCACATGCCATACATGGATGGTTTTGGACCCTGCTAGGATGATGAGTCTTATTATATTTCCTAAAGTGTTGGTAACGATGGGGGATACTGCCTTGGTCATAGACTAGTTATATCTAGATATTGGGTAGCTAATGACCGTATGGTGTCTACCAAAGGTATAAACTGGGAGATGTAAGTAAATTATCGAGTCTAATGGTTCTCATCACAAAATAGACAAGACTGTTTTCCCCTGCTTCTCCATTCTCCTTGGACTACTGGAGTGATTGGGTACCATTTGCGGAATGATCCTAATTTCGGGAATTAGGCAACCAAGTCGTTACGTGAGTCGCATAATGCATAGGTTGGGCTTATCCATGGGAGGTGCTTGGGGGTGATGATGTGCCCCTGTGTCAGCTGCTTTTTGGTTGACATGAAGAAAATGGACCCAGTTGCCACATTTTCTTGCGTCGTCGAACATTCCACAGATTTTGAATATGATCTATCTCCTGCGGCGAGGTGTACTATGGCCTGGCATAAACTGTTGAATGTTGAATGAAATCGGGGGATATAGGGACAATGAAAAACCAGGTGGTTACCTAAGAACACTCGCCATGAATACTGGACTTCTTGTAAGCCGTCATAGTATACGGGGTTTATTGGATACCATCTCTAAAATAGCTCTAGGGCTACAGAGTTGGCAATAAAGTGATCACATTCATCATCACATAGTGTGCAGAGTTGGATAGGAGCTTGAGGGCGATAATGAGGGGTGGAGGGTGGTCTCTTAGGTGAATTTATCTCCTCAGACACATATAATATGGTCCTTGTTGTTTCCTTTCCTTGGGTGGTGGTATTGTTTTCAGATTTCGTGTCGAAGCCGACAAAGTCAGAGTTTTCAGTGATGAAGTGTCGCATGAAATCCAACATGCACCGGAACCGATGGATGTGGGGACAATGTCATACACGATGGCTTCTTTGGAAAATCTGACACATATTTTTTCGATGATGAACTTGGTTTCTTTTGGAAATGTGATGGATTTTGTACCAACAGCTATAGGCCCTTAATTCGGGACATTGTGTGAATAATTTGTTTGGCTCATCACATAATGCGCAAATTGGGGCTCGATGAGTGGTCTCTATTTGTCATCTTTGGTCTGTTGGGGCAACTATATAAAAGCAAGATGTTGGCTCCTCTCATAGGTACAATATGGTTCTAGGCTCTCCCTCGTCCATTTGCATGGTTGGATCTAAGGGGTCCTACTCGTATGATTGCTCCAAGGCTTGTAGGGCATCCCTGTATCATAGCATCTTTGGGAAATTATGGGTGTAGTGCCCATAATGGTGGAATATGGTACATGCATGGTTGGTACACAATTATTTCCCTTTATTTTCCATGGGATATTCCTTTTTATGGGAAATTGAGGCCACGATATTTCTTTCGGTGCTTAGAAGAGGTTTTAATTCATCTAAATCGAGGAAAATATTTTTAGGATGGCCTACTATATCACACATTGTGAAAGGTTTTAATGCCCTAGGTATGTTGGGGTTTTTTGTTTTCTTCCCTTTTTTGTTGGTTTTCTTGGTCACGTTAGCTGGCACTACTACGAGATTTTCTTTAACCACTATAGCCTCATAATGGGTGATAAGGGTTATCCCTGTAGAAGTGATGCCATGACTTCCCAACATGATTGGTGGGACCAAATAACAGACAGGTATTTTGAAAGCCATGTTTGGAAATTTAATAATTCCCAAGAATTTCTTTGACACAAAACTAGGTGGGGGGTATAAAAATGGGGTTTGGACGATGATGTAGGGTAGGAAAGTCATGTCAGCGGCTTTGGTCTTGTTACACTGAAATTTGTCACCATGACGTTTTAGTGTCTATATGGGTTCATCATTACTCATATATTACTCCCTCAGAAGTCTACAACATCAAAGATCCTAAAATCAAGCCTTGAAATTAAGAGAAAAGCTCATAAAAGTCTTCAAAACACTTGTACCGCACTTTCTCTTAACATTTCCTGTGGTGCCACACCTTTTTGTTCTAAAGCATGTGGAGCCAAATGAAATTTCTCTTCAGTAAGGGCGCGGACACCTGTAAAAGGTAAAATGAAGGCAAAAAGTAACATTGAGAAGCCCAATAGTCAGATTTGGAAGCTTCTAGAAGCAATTATCCGGTCGAAGGTTCGCTCTTATCATGTATGTTCATTCCTCCATTATGGGAGCCTACCCCTTGATTTATGGAGCTCAATCCCTTCAAAAGAGCATTCTATCCCCTCTTATGTGGAACTATAACCTCCTCTCTTTTCCTATAAATTGAAGCCATAGTGCAGCTTCAAAAGGAGTTAGTTAGTGAGTTAGACTTTGAGAATTTTTGACAAGAAATGTTGTAGAAACTCAGACTCTCTTAACTGATCATTATGTGGGAATGATTACACACCCATGTGCATTTTAGCTGAGAGAGTAAAAATCTTGTCAGAGTAAAGGAAATGCATGCTCCGGACCCCAGGAAGGCCTGTACGACATCAAGGAAAACATGGTTGTAAGGCTCTTTCTTCATCAAAGATAATACAAATGAATCCCATTTTCTCAATGAGTTCTTTAATTAAGTAGCTTTTTTATCATGATTAATCAATAATTTATTTAATTAATTAGCTTGTTTCTTGAATTCATTAATCATCTTGATAGATATATGATTCATGAATTAGTTTATCCTATGCAGGTGCTATTGATTTTTTCATGTTTTTTATTATAGATCTTTGAAGACGACTCTTTCAAGCAACTAGAAAGAATATCATTACAAACAACACTAGACTACAGGTAGGTCTTCAAAACCCCTGTTGTAGGTAATTTTGAATCGAATATTATCTAGAGAAAATAGTTTTTGTTTGTCTGTTTGTTGCTAGCTATCCGTAGGACACTTGGGAGGTATGTCTTGTCAGCAAGAACGACTTATCCATCCAACAAAATGGCGATTTTGCTGGGGAATGGATCTTGAAATTCAATTTCTTTTATTTTTGACTTGTGAGTTTATTTTTTCTAATTTTGATTGGTTTATACTGGCTTGGGTAGTTTATCCCTATAAAATCCTTGACAAATGTTTTAGAGTTTTTTATTTTTCTTTTAGTTTTCTGGTATCCGCACTTTTCTTTTAGAAACAATGCAGGCATCTCCGCTCTTTTCTTGTATAAATAGTGTGGGACTGCACCTGTTTACATTGAATCCTGCCGACCCTGTTAAATTTTTTAGAAAACCTTAAAATTCTCTTTTCTGGATCATTTTGTTAGATTCTTAGTGTATACCCAGACTCGTATTTTCTATCAGAAATCCTTGTGTGAATTTCTTTTCAACACTCTTACAATCTCATCAGTCTCCATTAAGTTAATTGGGTGTTTTGAGTTTCTTTTTGAGAAATTATTAATTTGATTTCCTTTGGTCATTACTTTGAGGTTTGTCTTAGTCTCTTAACAATTTTGCATCTTTTTCTTTTGTTTTTTCAAAATTATTTCCCTAAATTGTGTTTGACTGTTAATCGCCTTTGAGTGTTTTTATTTTTTGATCTTTGGAACTCTCACCTAATTTTCTTTACTTACACTCGATTGGTTCTTATATTACATTAGAATAATCTTGTGTTTGAGTATTATTTTGCATAGATCACATTTTCATATTAGAATTCTCATTTTCATAATATGAATGAAAAATGTGCATAGATTACATTTGCATACTTTTCAAGTGAATTGTGCATAGATTAAAACTGCATAGTTTACATTCTGGAAAAATAAATCGTAGATTTAGATCATTTTCTTTGATTTGAATTTACATGATTTTATGCTTGTTTTAAAAACATAAAAATAAAAAAATTGTTTTGAATTGATAAGAATTATTTTTCTTGATGAAATTAGTGCATTACAGAATTTTTTATATTTTCTCTTATTGATCAATTTTTTGCATTGTCGGAAGTGAATGGAAACTCTCTCCTTACTTTAGTTAGGATTCATCGAATTGAAAAGATTATATTATAATATTCCATTGCATTCAGTTTTGAATTGGGTCATAACACTATTGGTTTCGTATCCATTTACCCTTTGAGTAATAACAGCCTAAATAACACAACTCTTAATTAAAATTTATCTAGTAATTTTTACATTTTTAGGGCTCTTTCCACCAATCTAGCTCAGGATTAGTGCTTTGGAATAGGTTTTAGTTAACTTTCCAAAGCAACTAAAACAAAAATTTAGTCGATCTTGTGGTAGGAAAATTCCAATAGTAGCATGTATGCTCTGGGAAGCTCCTCCTAAAGGAGTCAAGCACGAGATCATATAAGAACCAGTGAGGTAATCAATCCTTCCTCATTGGGAATGATAGAAGATATACACGTATTAACAATGGTAAACCTCGGATTGACGATTGTCGAGGCGCCTAGGGTCACTTGTCGGTAAACCTTGGATTATGTCAAGGAGCCTTCAAGGGGATTGATCTCTGTTACTCTTCCCTTGCATGTGTATCGGATCGTAGACTGTTCCGCCATGTATATTTGTCCCTGTTGGTGACCTTAGTGGCCATAAAATTTAGGATTCTTTCCCAAGGTGACGGTGGAGGGAAGATCCCACTGTACCTGGAGCAGACGTCGACTAGACTCACTTGGACTCTTCGGAGGGTTCTCTTCACTCAAGATGGTATAGTGGAGAAACTTGCACCGGTCTATTTCATTAAGCAGGTTGTCGGGGTAACTGTTCCAACTGCCATTTCTACATTAAAATTCTACGATGTTGGATTTCATCACCAACTAGTGTTTTTAATGCGGGAATCTACTGTTTGTGTGTGGTTTGACTCCTATATTTGATAGTGCATGTTCATTTTTTTTTTTTACTTTTAGAGACCATAGGTGTGAATTGTGAATTTTAATTTTTTAGGTGTGAATTGTGAATTGTTAATTTTAGTTTTAAATTGTTAATAAAATTCACTAAAGTTGAATCTAATGGCAACTATTTCAGAATTTACCAACCAAGGAACACCTCTTAACGAGAATCCTAGTACTTTTCCTTGCTTTGGAAATGTTGGTCCTCCTTATACGGCTACATTTTCATTACCTGGATTTACAATAGGTTTACCGATATGGTTATTTTCAACTTCGTTGTCCTCGAATACTCAAATTGTTCCACCTCAACCGAATGCTTCACCTCAACTGAGTTCACCATCTCAACATCACCAACCTTCTATTGACCCTTTACCTTCTTCACCCAATACTTCTTCCTCCCTTTCTTCCTCTTCACTTCGTAAAAGCCTTGACGCTAGTAACCAGGTGGCTAAGAAGAAGAAGAAATGGAAGAAGAAGAAGAAACAAGATAAGAAAGAAGTCAACCAACCAACCATGGCTATAAGTATTAGTAGTGTTGAGGAAACCTCCAACATGCATCGTAAACCCAAATTCCCTTGCAAGCTTTGTAAGGGTGACCATTTCCTTATCAATTTTCCTTGTATTCCTAAGGTGTTGGAAGTATGGTCAGAATAATCTCATGAACTTACCATTGATCCATCAACCAGTGATAGTCAAGTTCCTGGGAAAAAGGGTAAAGTTAGGTTTCCTTGTAGGTTATGCAAAGGGAGTCATCAAACTCACATTTTCCCTCACATGTATGAAGCCTAAAAATTGTTGGAAAACCTTACTGTTCCACAGAAAAAACTTCCAACTGGTTACCGTAAACTTTCTCCCAACCTACTGTCAACTGACAGAGTGATTGATCTAATTCCAAGTACAATCAATCCCACTCTTCCATTGGAGAGTGAAACTCACATCACTCAGGTTGATTATCCTTTTTTTGATCAAGTGGTTGACTCAATTTCACATTCGGTCGATCCCATTCTCCCTGTAGAGAGTGAAATTCATACCACTCAAGTTCTTCTTTTTACATCAGATTCTTCTATGCCAGGGGGCATTACACCTGTTCCTACAGATCCCCCTCCAAGTACTGAGGTCTTTTCCTTTGATTGGAATAGACTGATAGAACCTCGTCTTCCTTCTTCCATCCCTTTCCAAATAATTGTGCAGTCTTGTCGTAAGAATATACATCGAAAACATGTAGATGCAGGTGCTTTTGTTAGTATTTTATCCTCAAATGCTTGGAAAGCTTTGGGTTCCCCTCAGCTTGTGCCTGTTATGCAGAATCTGAAAGCTTTTAACAGAACCATTAGTGAACCTTTAGGGATCCTTCCTAATTTTTCTATTACTTTTGAAGGTAAAACTTTCTGTATTGATCATATGGTAGTTTGAGGCCCCTTGGATTTCAATTTACTCCTTGGACGAGACTATGTCTATGCAATGAAAGCTGTCGTATTGACACTCTTTCATTTGATGTATTTCCCTCACAATGGAAACATTGTGACTGTTGACCAACTTTCATTCACTAGTATTGATTCGACTACTAAAAATCTGACACCCCTAAATGTTCCTTATAATAAAGTGGTATCTACCCCGCCACGGGTTAATTATGTGACAAACAGTCCCATGTTTTCAGTTACCGATGCAAGTGAGCCTCTCACTGTTTGCTCGACTTCCTTTGATTTAGATCTGGTAATTGACATGGAAAACTCTATGGGATTATTTGAATGTGATGTTCCTATCCCTTTTGAGTCCCTTGACATGTGTTCCTTCCAGAGAATTGTTCTTCCATCTAATGAAGACATTTTGGAACCCATGATTGAGGAGTGTCCCTTGACATGTCTTTCTTCCAGTTGGAAGCCATGAAAAGGTCAGATGTGAGGAGAGTTCCTTTTACTATGTCAACCTCACTAAAAAATGAAACATAGATATGAGGACAGTTCTTTTACTATGTCAACCTTATTAAAAAATGAAACAGACCCATGAGGACAGTTCCTTTTACTGTGTCAACCTCATTAAAAAATGAATCAGTGATTAATGAGGATAGTTCCTTTTACTGTGTCAACCTCGTTAAAAAAATGAATTAGTGAGTCATGAGGAAAGTTCTTTTACTGTGTCAATCTCGTTAAAAAATTAATCAGTGATTAAAGAGGAAATTTCCTTTTACTGTGTCAACCTCGTTAAAAAATGAATCAATGAGTCTTGAGGAAAGTTCTTTTACTATGTCAACCTCGTTAAAAAATGAATCAGTGATTAAAGAGGAAATTTCCTTTTACTGTGTCAACCTCATTAAAAAATGAATCAGTGATATATGAGGACAGTTCTTTTACTGTGTCAACCTCGTTAAAAAATGAATCAGTTGGTTAGAGGATAGTTCCTGTTACTGAGTCAACCTTGTTAAAAAATGAATCAACTATGAGGACAATTATTTTCCTATGTCAACCTCGTTAAAAAATTAAACAGACCCATGAGGATAGTTCTTTTCCTGTGTCAACCTCATTAAAAAATGAATTTGTAGGTTATGTAGGTAGATTGTAGAGAGTAGATATGAGGACAATTCTTTTACTATGTCAACCTCGTTAAAAAATGAAACAGACCCATGAGGACAATTTTTTTCCTGTGTCAACCTCATTAAAAAATGAATCAGTAGGTTATGTAGGTAGATTGGAAATAGTAGTTTACGAGGATGGTTATTTTCCTATTTCAACCTCATTAAAAAATGAAACAAATCCTCTCCTAGTCAAGTCGAGTCTTTCATCTGATATCATAAATGAACCTTCATTCCATCCAGCTATTAGTGACTAGTAGTCTGCTTAGTTGAATGCAATCAAGCTTGAGGGGCAAGTGCTCTAGCAAGTTACGCTTGGGGGGCATTAAAACCACTTTCAAGCACATTTTTCCTACGTTTCAAGCTTGTATAAAAACGAAACCACTCTGAAGCATAGTTTTCCTATGTTTCAAGCTTTTGTAAAAATGAAATCTATATGAAGCATAGTTTTTCTCTGTTTCAAGATTTTGTAAAAATGAAACCTATCTTGAGTTGATTTCGGTTATTATTTTCAAGACTCATTAAACTCATGAAAATCCCGAGATACTTTAGCTATATTTTCATTCTTGTAAAACACATGAAATGATGAGTTATTTCCTTCTTTTCATGCTCGTAAATTAAATTGAAATTCGGCCATATGAGTACATTTTTATCACTTTTTCAAACTCATTAAAACTTACAGAAAAAGTGAAACTACTGAGTATAATTTTATCACTTTTTTGGACTCTCAAAAATTAAAAAAAAGTGAAACCCTGGAGTTCTCTTTTAAGCCCTTTTCAGACTCTCTAAACATGAAAAGATTGCCAAGTACTTGACTATTCGAACTCGTTAAAGGAAATGAACAGTCGTCCCTTTAGTATAAGTTACCCATTTTCAGGACTGAAACAGAATATTTACAAAAAAGGTATACGTTGACTAATCATGGTCAATAGAGTTCTCTCCTATATTATTTTATCCCTTTTCAGTCTTGAGACACTAAAATTACGAAAAAGTACACCCATGGAGTTTTCTGAAGTTTTTTATTTTGACTCCCTAAAAATGAAAAACACCGAGTTTCTCCTATACTGGACTCGTTAAAATTTAATAGTAAAGGACCTGTTGATTACAAACAAGAACAAACCACTCCTTCTCAGGGTTCGATTTTAAACTAAGTTGGACTCATCCGAAGGATGAGCTTATAAACAAGAAAATGTTATCCTCCTCAAGCTTGTAAAAAAAAAAGAGGTACTTGCCAGAAATGGTGGGGGAAAAAGAGAGAAAACAAATCCATTTATTACACTTTGATTTTAAAATCAGTATACCACTCTTGAACATGACACTTTTTGTCACACTTCTATCTGGGTTTGGAAAATCCTTTGCCTATCAGTTAATCAAACCACATTGAAGGTCTTCAGCCATTTTTTGGGTATTAGCTTAGGGCGATTATTACCAAAATATCTACAGTGTCATTATGTGTTCAAGAGGATAGTCAAACAAACCATTCATCTACAAACATTTGTATCCATTCGCGTTGACCATCCCTAAGTTAGTCCTTGCAAAAACTTTCTTCAAAACTTGATCTATGGTTTTGTGTCGTGATCCTGCTTACGACAGATCACTTTCTATTGACAACAGCTCATCATCTAGGAAGTTGATCTAGAATCCGTCAGTACCTTGGAATCTGCATGCCTTAATGGCAGGTTTCTTGCCTTCAATAATAGGTTGCATCATTGACCTTTGATCGAACGATTCAATGAAATGTTCGACTTTAGATCACTTATTCACATTTCATGGATTGTACTGAGTACTTTGAGAGCCATTTTCATTATTGGTGGTTTCTCTCACACTTGTTAACGGTTCACATCATTGACTGGTAATCAAGTGGGTTCTACCATGTTCGACTTCAACACATTTAATCGCATGGATAGAATCGTACTAGTTCGGGAAGCATAAATCAAGACCCTAGATCTAGTTTCCACCATCCAGGCTACGAGGAGTTTTATTATTCATTATGAATATTCATTACAATTGGTCGCGCCATGTTTGTGTCTACACTATTTATGTAATATTAAAATCATTTCGTATAAGAACAAGTTTAGTTAGTTTTGATACATATGGGAATGCCTACCTTGATGATGTATATATATATATATATATATATATATATATATATATATCATTGAATACTACAGAATCACTGTGTCCATATAATCTTGAAGATAAAGTATTTCCACTTCTTAACACATTTAGAGATTCTAGAAAGTTTATAAAGAAGATTTTATCAAATTTATTACCATGACGTTGAATAACACATGATTGATTATTATCATATTGTTTCCTTTATGCCTACATTGAAATGCAACTGAGTTTTGAATGAGATGTTTGTTAAAGTCCTGAAGATTTGTACCACTTTCTGAATATTTTCTGTGCCACCTTGATGAAATCAAAGCAGGTGGAGCTAAACACACTTTTTCTTCATTAAGGGTGCAGACCCCTGTAAAAGGTAAAATGAAGGCGGAAAGTAACATTTAGAAGCCCAAGAGTCAAATATGGAAGCTTCTAGAAGCAATTATTCGGTCGAAGGTTCGCTCCTATCATGTATGTTGATTCCTCCATTATGGGAGCCTACCCCTTGATTTATGGAGCTCAATCCCTTCAACAGAGCATTCTATCCCCTATTATGTGTAACTATAACCTCCTCTCTTTTCCTATAGATTGAAGCCATAGTGAAATTTCAAAAGGAGTTAGTTAGTGAGTTAGACTTTGAGAAAGTTTTAGGAGAAATGCTATAGAAACTCAAACTCTCTTAACTAATCATTATGTGGGAATGATCACACACCCATGTGCATTTTAGCTGAGAGAATGCAAATCTTGTCAGAGTAAAGGAAATGCATGTTCCGGACCCTAGGAAGGCCTGTACGACATCAAGGTGAACACGGTTGTAAGGCTCTTTCTTCATCAAAGATAATACGAATGAATCCCGTTTTCTCAATGAGTTCTTTAATTAAGTAGCTTGTTTATCATGATTTATTAATAAGTTATTTAATTAATTATCTTGTTTGTTGAATTCCTTGATCATCTTGATAGATATATGATTCGTGAATGAGTTTATGCTATGCAGGTGCTATTGATTTTTTCATGTTTGTGATTGCAGATCTTTGAAGACGACTCTTTCAAGCAAGTGGAAAGAAGATCATTACAAACAGCACTGGACTATAGGAAGGTCTTCAAAACCATTGTTGTAGCTAATTCTGAATCGAATATTATCTAGAGAAAATAGTTTTTGTTTTTCTGTTTGTTGCTAGTTGTCCATAGGACACTTGGGAGGTTTGTCTTGTCAGCAAGACAGAATTATCCATCCAACAGGTCTCCATACTACTGGTTTCCATCTCCGGGTTGGTCTCAGTGTTTTATGATAGCATTGTGCACACCGATGCCCTCATGATTTCTGGGGCTGCCTCTGGTATGATAGCGGGATCTCCTAGGATCGATGATGGTTTGAATTGACCAGGGCCAAATTCTTGATAACGCATCAGCAATTTCATAGATGTGTCTATGTAAGGTAAAACGACATCAAGATCCATCATAGATTTCTTATCATAGTATGTAAGTTGGTCAATGGTGATGATTCGATATTCATGGGGGAACATCATCACTTGAAAGACAAAGGATGTTATTGCAATCATGACATACATATAACTCCGCCCGCGATGTATATTTTAGTCAAGTTGCGTGTCCAAGAATTCAATTTATATAAGTACCATCTTTCTGGTGAATTTTACAGGGACATTCTGATATATACCAACGGGAGTTGAAGGTCAACCGTTGTATGCTCTAAGCATGATGTCATATGGTTTCAGTTCAGTTGATCCCAACTTTTTCCAAATGGATTTGGACATGATGCATGTAGATGCTCCTTTTTCAATGATGCATCATTTTATGGTGATATTTTGGACTGACACTGGTATTTGGAAGGTTACCAAAGAAGGAATCCTGGAGCTTTATTTATCTAGGTCAAAATCCATTAGGCGCGAATTGGAAGAGTCGATGGTGCCTAATGCGGAAATTAAGGCTTTCTTTTGTTTTAGGTATGATTGTAGGACTTCTAAGGCTAACATGATAGCGTTTGATTGTGATAAATCATCCACTATAATGTATTTATGGGAAACTTTTAGTGGTTTCCTAAGCACCTTGTTGGCCCCTTAACCATCTTTGGAAGGGGCTCAATAGGTACTCTGGATATGGTCAACGGTGCGGTAGGTGAACTCGTTATTTTACCTGATGGGTTAGTGTCCAGGGCGGCGTCATAGTTCATATTCCTTGTCTGGAAGAACATTTCTTCGCCAGTCATGTAAATTTCATGGTTTCTGATCCCAATATCATTTTTGGGTGGTTTTTGTTATTTACTGTTAACCACTCCTTGGTGGGTGAAGGGCTCCTACCTTACAGTAGGTTGTTGGGTAGCTCCCCCTTCTCCAAGGTTACCTTGAATTTTTTTCAATTTAGAGATTTTAGGACAGTGGCGAGTGTAATGGTTGTACTCATCACATATGGCACAAGAATGGTTCGTCCTTAGATTAGACCTCTTATTTTGGCCTTGGGAGTTGCTGTTTAACTCCTGATTTCGATTTCGATTGGGGTTTCCCCCAGAATGAGATTGCAGGGGGAATTTCTAGTTACTTCCCCCCTATCTAGAGTCCCACTATTGTTTATTCCTTAGTTTCTTTTTCATAGTGTTTGGAGGATTGTTGCAGTTCTCCTGGTCATAAACCTGACGCAATTGATCTTGGGAAGGTTGCACTAAGCTCACTGGCATGTTATTTTGTGGTGGTGGATTTTGTGCGAGGAAAGGGGAATATTGGTTTCCCTATCCCTGGTTGGTGTAAGGTTGTTAGGGGGATCTCTTCCATCAACATTCCTAGTTGAGTACTGGGTCCCCTACGAGGGAGGGTACGAGCCTCCCTACTGTTAGTGTTATGATGACACCCTATTCATCATATTCTGTAGAGGTTCAGATTGACTTTGGTGGTAGCTAGGTTGCGTCATGTTCTGGGTAGAATCATAAGAATATCTTGGGTACTAGATATTGTTGCCTATGTGACATTGGATCAATGGCCAGATTAAGCCATCTGTGGTATTCGACGCGCCTGGAAATTATCTATAAGTTTGCAGGTGCAAGGCGTTTGGAAAGAAATTGTCGATATATTATGACTGGTTATAGATGATTTTGAGCTGCTGGTATTTGCAAATGGCGTCCTCCTTGGATGTAGGTTTTTGTGTCTCCACATATTTTGAGATCTCTGTTGTGAGAGTTTTAAAAAACAAGTCCATTAAAACTCAATCGTCGAGTTTGTCTTTGCACAAACTATGACATCGCCGCGATTCATGGAGATGGTCCAAGATATGGATAGTTGGTGTTTGCCTAAAATATGTTATCAATTTCATCCTCTAATCATGGTGGATGGGTTGCTAAAAATACTTGAAGAATGCGGTATTGATTGTGCTAAAGGTTCCATGCGAAGTAGAAGGCTTCTCAACATACCATTTTGCAGCAGGCCTTATTAGGGTGCATTGAAACAGTCTTAGTTGAATAGCATCATCAATAATACTATGGACGAACACCATAGGTGGAAATTCATAATATGATTTCTAGGGTCTTCCACTTTCTTCCCTTCGAATTTGAGTATGTCTAAGGGGAGCTTCCTGGGCTTGGGGGGCCAATTAAGGCTATGTGTAATGGGATCATTAGTTATCTTTGATATATCTAGAAGATTTAATGATGCTAAAAAGGGTAACTAAGTATTGACTGCCATTTTTTATTGTGGAAACACATGTTTGAGTGTAATGGTTTATGGGGGGTGTTTGGGAAATATTTCCCTGTGACGTACCATGTTGTGTGTTCTGCTGACTACCTTAAGGGTAGTGCTCCTCTACCCTCTAGGGGTTGTGGTAGGAGTTGAGTGTGGTGAACATGATGGGGTTTCCAATGATGTGGTGTTGGGTTACCCTTGTGGGTTTCGAACCAAATATGCCCCGATAAAGGATGAACCAATAATGGTGGCGGTGTGTCGTATTTGATGCATAAATGGTGAAATACCTGGAACTAATCCTTCTAATGGGGGGGATCCATAAAATTCCTACATCGACGAGGTCCTATTGGGTCTGTTATGGTGTAGACTAGCTTAATCTTGGAAATATTATTAGTTTACTGAGAGAAGGAACTTTATTATCGAAGAAAATATGATCACATACATAAACCAAAGAAAAAAAATAAGCGGTAATATTTCATTTACATTAATTTTATGTGATAAAGCAATCTAAAAATATGGTTTGGGTGTTTTGCATATGATACTCAAAATCCTAAATATACATAATCGTCCTTACACTCTCAAATTTAATTGGGCCTTGCGAAAAATTATTTTGATGGGTACTGGGGCTAATGACTCGAAAGAATTGGTGATGCCTTCCAGCAGCTAAATAATTGACCAAGGTAATGGTAAGAGGATCTAGTGCTGCCTGCACCATCACCTATAGGGAAGAATGCCCTAGATTTGGTGACTATAGTACCATCATCCCACGTGAGCGTTAGAGTTTTTAGCTTCTTTGTATTCAGCTACCAGTACCGAGTACTAGATCAGTAAGGTAGCCCTAAGAAGTACCACACGCACAGGGCCTAAGATTAACCCCTTCTGAAACGGGTCTCTGGTAACACTCGGGTATTTGTTCTGTGAGCTGATAGACGAATTTTAAGCTCCCTAAAAATTCAACATATATGTTTCAAAATTTATAATTACCATGATGGATTATTGGATGCATATCCCCGATGGTCCTAACCTAAACTACAATTTCTTTTGTGGTCCCTGTGGGGAGAATTTAGTGAGTTCGATTAGTGGTGAAGTAACTGTAAGAAGAGGACAAAGGTCCCAATGCACTGGGTGTCTTCTGGTCCATTGCTTACCGATGCTTCGTGTGTTCTTTGGAGTGTACAATCACAAGTGTTATGAGATGTGGATATGTGGTGATCCTTTACAATCCTTTTCTAATTATGCTATGTGTGATTGTTCTTTGCAAAAATAAATGATGTGTGGATTATGGGCTGCTTACACCTTGCCTAGTGAGACTAATTTTTGCACTATAGGGAGATGGAAAATTATCTTAAGAAAGTGTTCATATACATACCCAGGCTCACCGTGAGGTGCAAGGGTGGAATATATTACTTGCTTTGTTTTCGATAGGTTGGTCCTGGTCCCTAATCCTAATGCAAAAATTGAACTAATCTAATGAAAAAATGAAAAAATGAGAATTAGCTAAAGATGTGTGGATGTATGGGCCACTTACTTTTCTGCTAATTACTCTATGTGTTTGGTATCTTTTACCAATAAATAATTTTTTCAGATAGCATATGTGGATTAAAGGCCACTTATTCCCCTACTTAAACTATCTATGGTTTGTAATAATAAAAAACTAAAATTAAAACAAGCTATTTTCTAGGCTAAACTCCAGGAAAAAGTGTCCTAACCAGTCATGAGATACCAGAGCACAGTGAAGGAAAATTTATTATGGGTTTCCAAGACCTTCCAACTGCAAAAAATTGAGAAAAACAAGTGAAAATTGAGCTCAATGCCTAATGCGTGGCTAATCTTCAAACAAGCGCAAAGATCGCACGTCTATCTAAACAGAATGCACGCGGATTGTAGGGACTGAAAAACTCCACCTTCTCTAAGCCAAATTTCTCATGAAGGGTGACTAAAAAGTTCTGAGAGGAATTAGGAGTGATTTTGGGTTCGATCCCCAGTGGATTCGCCATTCCTGTTATAGTTTATTTGACCTATGGGTGGACGAAATACACTATCCCTAATAAGGAGGCTGCTTTCCTACAAGCAAGTCACAGGTCAAACTAGTTTTTCAAACATTAGTGGAACAATTTCAACATGTAATAAGACAAGTTAAATGGAAACATAGCATTCTACATAAAAAAATAAACAAAAAATAAAAAACATGCACAAGAAACATGCTCCATAGAGAAAACACACTAATAACTCAACAATGGAGAGATCTCTCCCTTTATTAGGTGTTGGTAGTAGTAGAATATAGAGTGCTAAATTTCTTGTAGTGGATCCTTTGAGATACGAAGCACCAATATCCAATACAAGGGGGTCTCTTCCCCTCAATATTTTAGAAAGCCTCTCTTCCCTCTCAAAGGATGGTAGATCGAGGGACATGTGGTAAACTCTGATCTCTTGGATTGAGGTGTTGGATGGCCAACAACTAAATCCTTTGAATCCTCTTGTTGCTGGACAACACAAGTTGGTTTGCTTCTGAGAAATTTGTCCAACATAACAAAGTGTTCTCATGTTTCTCTTCCCATGGTTGGCTTTTATAGAAATATTTAAAATTTTCCCTCCCTCTCTTGGTACAAAATGGATGTTGACATGAGATTTGGGGTATGATTCCTTTGTGTGCTACACTAAATCCTCAAGGTGGCTCCAAGACGATTGTACTTGGCTAGATTGAGTGAGAATTTTTTTCTTCAAGTGTGTTGAGTGGTCACGAATGGTGAATTTTGGCATCCTTAGGTATGCACAGCTATTCGAGGGATATCTACGATGTTACTTGCAGATATCGAAGAAAAATCCATGAAGATCATCAAGGCTCAGTTCTTCCCATGCATAGTTTAATAAATTTTCCTACTCACCTTAGGAAAAATTAAATGTTTCATCTCCTGTAATGTATTTATTCCCTATATATATATTTATTTGTACCTTCTGCTTGACATATTCTAATGTCTTTTTCTTGTATGATTTTCCAGTGTTAACAATGATCTCTGTTTCACGTGAAAAATACCTCATTAGAAATATATTTATGAGTAATACTAATATCAACTACAAATGTTGGTTAAAGACCCATGTTCTCATATTTTCCAAAAAAAATGTCATTTAGTGCCTCAAAATGGCTCTGGAAGTTTAGGACCCGAAAAATACCAAAAATAGTAAATTGTACCACAATTAAGGAAACTGAAAAACTGAAAGAAAAAAAGGTGGGGGTCCAAGTGGAATAGGTGGGTGGACACCAATATCCGCCTAGATTAGTCCTCCCCCCTTAGGAAGAAATGTTCCCCATTGCGTTGAGTTCCTCCATGATATGGGTAAACTTTTAGTCAAATTGGTCCCTGGTGAGCCACTTGCCTTGGTGCAGGAGTTGGACAACATTGACAATCTAATACAATTGGATCTTCTCCTAGAGAGTGTTCTTGACCTGCATGTCCATGATACAATCATTTGTGGTCTGTTCCATGTAGTTTGGGTTTATATATGTTGGTGTGAGTTGTTCTGCAATGTTTGATGTGTCCAATAATGGCAGAAAGTATGGTCGAATGCGATCCACATTGAACACTAGGCGCAGATCAAGAAATTTTGGAATAGTAAGCTTGAAGGCATTTTCCCCTATAACCTTGATGATGGTGTACGACCCATATCAGAGCAAGTGAAGCTTGTGGTGGATCTCCACGAGGCGCTCCTTTTTCAAATGTATCTAAATTTTGTCTCCCACCCAGAACTTGTGTGACACCCGATGTTGATCATGTCACTGCTTGTACTTAACATTGGTTCTGTAAATATGTCATGGACCTAATGAAAGACGTTATAAATGGGATAAATGAAGCTATTCACCATATCAGCTTCAGTCTGGACATGATCTGAATCTTCCTGAGCAACTACAAAAGGTATGGCCATGTCAATGGGACATAGTGGCTAGAAACCCAACCCCACCTAAAGGGGTTGTGGCCAATTGAGCTATGGAGAGCTTCGTTGTAGTTATTTTTGACATAGGGGAGGCTTTCATCCCATGTGCATGGATTATTTGAGTTGTAGATGCCGAAAATATGTATGATCATCTTGATGATGACCTCTGCTTGGCCATCATTTTTGGGGTGAAAATCCATGGACTTAGTGAGCATGGTATCAAGAATTAACCATAGACTTGACCAAAATATACATAGGAACCTGTTGTCCCGATCTGAGATAATGGACTATGGGATCCCAAAGTGTACCCACATGTTGGAAATATGATGCAGAGTGTTGTCCTTGATGGCAACCCACTGAATGAAGATGAAGACATGCGACTATTGACATGTGTTGTCCTTGATGGCAATCCACCTGATGAAGTTATGCTTGACTTGATGGACTTAGTAAATGATGTAAATCTGATGTGATATAATGTTTGTTGACAATATGATGCTAAGTGTTGTCCCTGAAAGGCAACCCACTTGATGGAGATGATGACAAATTACTTGATGAAGTTGTACTTGAGAGAATATGTTCCTGATGAAGAAAATATGATGTTTCTACAGTGTGTACAGAAGGCAATGAAGAAAAGAATTTAGAATGTGCTCAAAATATGATGAAAAGAGTATGTCTCTTTGTATACGCGGATTGGCCTAGGGGAAGTCGCGTATGCACGCGGAAAATAACGTGCCAAGTCGCGTATGGGAAAAAGCGCTCAAAAAGTGAAAAACCAAGGGTAACCACCATGGTATTGACCCATTGTATTGGGTAATGATCCGCCTAATTGACCCCGTCCAGGAATACCATCGGAAGTAATGTAGTTTTGGGCTCATGGTATTGTTTTGACTCATGGTATTGAAAAAGGGGCTCATGGTATTGAAAAAGGGTAAACCTATATAAGGAGAAGAAATTCATTGTGCAAATCATGAGTGTGGGAGCAAGATGTCTGAGCTTGAATGAATACTTCTCTCTGAAGTATATCTGAATGGAAAGGGTTACACTTAAATGATAAATCTGAATGTATGATGCACCAATGATGAAGAAGGGGATCTAGATCTGAATTGCTCTTGTATTTGCTAGATCTGATTATGGAAGGCTTAGATCTGTGATGAGGTGAGCATCTAGGCGAACATCTGTCTGAAGCAAAAGGGTAGATCTGAACTGAATATCTGATCTGATGAAGTATGCTGCTCTGTAATGATTGAAGATCTATAAGCTACTTCGTCGCGGAGGAAGCGCGTATATACGCGGCTTCAGCGAAGAGAGAAGAAAAGCAGCATTATCTTTTAATAAAAATACTGCTTGGGTATATCTTTGGTTTGTGTGAATGAGGCAGCGTATATCTGGCACGACATCGATGAAGTAAGAAAAGCGCGTATGCTGGCAGGGTTTGCTGAAACAAGGTATGAAATTACTCGATCTATTACGCTCTGTTACTGCTGCTCGATCTGTGTTGTTAAGTATCTGTTGGTGATAGATGTTTGTGCTTAAAAGTTTAAAAAGTCGATCTGAATATAGTAAGCATTGGCACCGCAAGTGTTGTGTAAGCGAAAATTGATAAACGTGGTCAAGGTGAATGCTTGAAAGGTTGCAACCTTGATCAAGAAATAGCTCCCTTCAGGTGGTGATAGCGAATCAGTGGCGTAGCTCCCTTCGGGAGAAATTTGATAAGCAGTCGGGGGTTGAGCCACTTCAGTTTGTGCTTGGCGGCAATTAGTGCACGCATCTTTGGTCAAGTCTGCGCCAGCACATATGTTGTAAGGTGTTTTCTCTATAATAAAATATTGAAGGCTGAGCAACTGCAGCGGTGGTTTTCTCCCAATTTGGGTTTCCACCTAAAAATCTTGGTGTTCATGTGTGATGGTTTATTCTATTCTTACTACACATGTTTACTATTTATTGAACATCTGATGAATGAATGATGGAATAATATAAGTGAAGATTTAATGAAAGATCTAGATCTCTGTGTATACGCTGGTTTCATAAAGGGGATCCGCGTATATACGCTAGTTTACTAAAGGAAAGTAGCGTATGGGTTTTAAGGAATGAAAAAGTAAAAATATTTGATTATGCAGTAAATCTTTGATTCACCCCCTCTCGGTATTTTTCCCAACAATTGGTATCGGACGAGGTCCTTTGTGCGAGAAGCGATCTCTTAAGGGAGATCCGTCGCAATGGGAAATCGAAAATGAATGTGCTATAAGTACCTCTATTCAATGAAGCTTAATCGATATTACGGAAAGTCATTACAAAGCATACGCAAAGAGTCTTAGTGCAGATGTTATGGGACGTCGTGGAAGAAGGTTGTCAATGCGAGCAAGTATTCCTACTGATGCAGCTGAAAGAAGGAAGTATGAAATCAATGCCAAAGTAGTGAATGTCTTATTGGGAAGCATGTCTGAATCAGAATTTGCTAAAGTGATGCAGCTACATTCGGCAAAAGACATATGGGACAAAATCATTCTAAGCTATGAAGGAGACACAAAGGTAAAAAGTGCAAAACTCCAAACTCTTAGAATTGAATATGAAAATTTGAAGATGCACAGTGATGAGAGTGTTGCCAGTTTCTTTCTTCGTCTGGATGATATTGTAAATCGAATGAGAAATTTGGGTGAAACCATAACTGATACTACTCTGGTGGAAAAGGTCTTAAGATCATTGACTTCAAAATTTGACTCTAAAGTTTCAGCTATTGAAGAAAGGCAAGATTTGCAAACTCTTACTGTTGTTCAATTACATGGTACTCTGACTGCTTTTGAAATGAGACAAGGAGGCCCTTCTCAAGTAAGAGAAGCTGCTTTTAAGGCATCTACAAAAGGAAAGGAAAAGGAAGTTGTCAAAGAATCCAGCTATATATCCGATGAAGAAGAAGCGAATTTCGTGAGAAAGCTCCAACTAGGCACTGGAAGATTCAAAGGTAAGCTTCCCTTCAAATATTTTGAGTGTGGAAAAGTTGGTCATTATGCTGCTAAATGTCCTTATAGATAAAATCACGGTAAAGGGAAACAATTTGAAAAGAGAAAGAGTTATTATGCAAAAGAAGATGATGATGAAGTGTCCAGTGAAGATGAAGAAGATTCTGACCAAGATCTGAAAGTGCTCATGGCTAAGAAGCAAAAGAAGAAGGCTACTGAAAAAGAGATATCTCAAAAAACATGTGCAGCAGAAAATGAAGAAGATGAAACAAGTATTGATTGTTGTTCTTGTGATGCACTTTCCTGCGCATGCAATGGTGAAGATAGTAAAAGTAAAGTTTTGGATCTAAAGGAAGCTATCAAGAAAATTGAAGATCAACAAAGATCATTTAATAAAAGCGAAGCTATCTACAATGAGATGATCTCTCAAATGAAATATCAAATAGAAATGCTAAATGGACAGGTGGAAAAGTATCAAAGGTTTCATACTTATGCATCTAATCGAATTAAAGAACTAGAAGCAGAAATCAACGATCTAAATGCAGATCTCGAAAAATCAAACAAGAAGAATGAAGGACTTGAAGCTGCAGTCATCTCTCTACAAACAGATCTTGAAGCATCAAGTAAGAAGATTGAGGAACCTCTACAAACATTTGAAAAGGAAGGCCTTGAAGAAGAAATCATCTCTCTCAAAGAAGATCTGGAAAAATCAAATAAGAAGAATGAAGAGCTGGAACAAACATGTGAAGAAAACGAAAATTGGCTGAAAGAAGAGATTCTAAATCTGAAGGATCAAGTAGAAGATGGAAGAAGGAAAGAAGAAAACATGACAAAGCAATGTCAAGCCTTGGAGGTTGAGGTAAACATTCTCAAAGGCAAATTAGAAGAAAAGGTAAAACTGTTGAGGTTTCATGATAGTACTAATATTTTGGACAATATTCTGAGTAATCAAAGGTATCCTACTATCAAACATGGTCTTGGTTTCCATGAAACTATTAAAGGAGAATTTAGCTCACAAGGAAGTGCCAAAAATTCAGAGGATGTCAATGCAAAACCTGATGTACCAACAATCATGAATTCTCAAAAGAATTCATTCAAGAACGTTGAATGTTTTAAATGTCATAATTATGGGCATGTTGCAGCAAATTGCAGGAGCAGATCATTTCAGCTTCAATCAAACAATTCCTACATAGAAAGGTACTCTGGTTTCTTCAAGGGATATTGTTTTTCATGTAACAAGTATGGACATAAAGCAGCTGATTGTAAAAGGAGGAAGATTAGAAATACTCATTATGATTCTTATGCTTATTTCTCTGGCCACATGAGATGTTATGCTTGTAACAAGTATGGACATATAGAAAAGGAATGCAGGATGAACAGATCGGGGAAAGTGGACGACTTTCAGCACACAGTTGGAAAGCTCAAGAAAATTTGGAAAATGAAGGAGGACCGATCAGAAACGTAGGGAATTCTGACCCTACTGCAGTCATCCGCTTCTGAAGCTTACTTCTCTGATTGACTGCAGGAATGATGTGAGATACATTATGAGATCTAGTAATGTATCGTCACAAGGGGAGCAATGTATGATGTCTCTCATGGTTGGTTTGATTATTCTGGGTATATGTATCTCTGACAGAGCATCTGGTGTGAAGAAAAGACGGGAACAGAAGGAAAATTTGCAGGAGGAGATGAAGGTGTGAAATTTTCTATATTTCACTTTCCATACGCGGGTTCTATGAAACAAAGTCGCGTATACACGCGAGTTCCAGCTGACACAGCCGCGTATTCATTGATGATGAGAAAATTTATCTGAGAGCTGAAGATCTGGAGCAGAGGTTCAGGGGGAGCATCAGTCTGACTACTGATGATTGCACTATTAGCATTATTCTGGTTATACTCATAATAATGAAATGATACATGGGTTCTTGTGTTGAAGATAATGGATGAAGCCTGGTTGCTTTATGATGAAGAGCATTCGTTGTTGAGATGAAAGTCTTATAATTCAGAGATGAGGACAGATCATGCAGAGATTGTTGCTGATGACTTGTTGTTGAAGGTGTTTCAGATTACACAAGTTAAGGAAGAGCACTGGTTTAGGGGGAGTAGCAGGTTGAATACTAATGATTGCATTGTTGGCAATATGACTGCCTATTCTTTTATCTTTATGATACTCATGCTCAAATGATGATGACTTGGTACATGGATTATTATGATGAGATTTTGAGCCCTGGTTGTCTTTTGTACTCACACATGGATGAGTTGGATGTCATTTGATTCAGAAACAAATCATGCAGAGTGTGTTACTATGGTTGAGAGATCTTTTTGCCTACATATGTTACTTCATGTTAAATCTTGAAGATCATGGTGATGTTGGACCACTTGAATGATTGCTTGACACTTATGGGAAGTTGTTGTTCTGGTATGATAAACTTTATTGGAAATATTGTATTGATGCTGCAAAGAATCTGAAGGCCTGGTTACTAATGTACCTTTACTACAACCATTGGATGACGCTTGAGGACACAACTACACTGTTCTATCTATCTGTAGTCCAGGGAAGCATTCAAATGTCCCAGAAAGAAGCTGAACACTGTCTTTGCCTCACAGAGAATCAGATCTGGTTGAAATTTAGAAGATGGCTTGGGATACGCGAGTTTCCTGAAACACATTCGCGTATATACGCGAGTTCCTGCACATAAAACCGCGTATGTTTGATTGCTGACAATTTTTGGTTGGTTCAGCATTCTTCAGCACAGCTGCAGTGTTGTTTGGTATCTCTGATATTGTCTGGTATCTCTGGTGGTGTTCCAGTTCTCATATCTCTGTTTCTAATGTTTTGATGAAGATGCCTTGATGATTTGTTGGTGAAAGTGTTCAGGTTGCACAAACTAAGGGGGAGCCTTAGTCATATGAAAAGGATGCTTGGATGCACATTTTCAGGGGGAGCAGTGACATTGCTGAGTATAATGCATTGTTGGCATTATGGTGGTTCTGAAATATGTTCTCTTTCTTGAGGACCTTCTAGTGTTGGTTATGAAAAGTCATATTTGTATCTTGATGAAAAGGTCATTGTAATTTTCAGTCATGTAAGGACTTGTCAAATTTGTAAACCCACTTGGTTGGGTAGCTGAGTCAAATTTTGTAAACCCACTTGGTTGGGTAGCTGAGTTGAAATGTGTAAACCCACTTGGTTGGGTACTTGAGTCTCATATGTAAATTCACTTGGATGGATCTTTGATGTAAGTATGAGTCATTGGTGATAGGAAAGTCATAGAATCATGTACTTCATTGAAAATATGTTTTGAAGATTCAGCATGAACTCAGGGGGAGCTTGGTCACTTGGTGTATGGTCAAACTGTGGCTGTACACGAAAGGGGTGAGTGTGTTGGTTTTGATCCGCCCGTTGCCCTTGATGTCAAAGGGGGAGAGTATGCTGGTTTTGATCCGCCCTTTGCCCTTGATGTCAAAGGGGGAGAGTGACATGGTGTTTGAATGCAGATAATGGTGTCAAAGAATTGGGAGAGTGACATGGTGTCAATGTACTTATCTGTTGTAGTAACCAAACACCATCGTGGTTGCCATCAAGTCCAAAGGGGGAGATTGTTGGAAATATGATGCAGAGTGTTGTCCTTGATGGCAACCCACTGAATGAAGATGAAGACATGCGACTGTTGACATGTGTTGTCCTTGATGGCAATCCACTTGATGAAGTTATGCTTGACTTGATGGACTTAGTAAATGATGTAAATCTGATGTGATATAATGTTTGTTGACAATATGATGCTGAGTGTTGTCCTTGAAAGGCAACCCATCTGATAAAGATGATGACAACTTACTTGATGAATTTGTGCTTGATAGAATATGTTCTTGATGAAGGAAATCTGATGTATCTACAGTGAGTACAGAAGGCAATGAAGAAAGGATGTCAGCATGTGCTAGATTCTATGATGAAAAGAGTATGTCTCTAGGTATACGCGGATTGGCCTAGGGGAAGTCGCGTATGCACGCAGAAAAGAACGTGCCAAGTCGCGTATGGGCTAAAGCGCTCAAAAAGTGCAAAACCAAGGGTAACCACCATGGTATTGACCCATGGTATTGGGTAATGATCCGCCTAATTGACCCCGTCCAGGTAGTTTTGAGCTCATGGTATTGTTTTGGCCCATGGTATTAAAAAAGGGGCTCATGGTATTGAAAAAGGATAAACCTATATAAGGAGAACAAATTCATTATGCATAATAGGGGTGTGGTGCAAGATGTCTGAGCTTGAATGAATACTTCTCTCTGAAGTATATCTGAATGGAAAGGGTTACACTTGAATGATAAATCTGAATGTATGATGCACCAATGATGAAGAAGAGGATCTAGATCTGAATTGCTCTTGTATTTGCTAGATCTGATTATGGAAGGCTTTGATCTGTGATGAGGCGAGCATCTAGGCGAACATCTGTCTGAAGCAAAAGGGTAGATCTGAACTGAATATCTGATCTGATGAAGTATGCTGCTCTGTAATGATTGAAGATCTATACGCTACTTCGTTGCGGAGGAAGCGCGTATATACGCGGCTTCAGCGAAGAGAAAGCGCGTATGCGCAATAAAATATACACTGAGGTATACGCTGGTTTGTGTGGACGGAAGCGCGTATATACGCGACATCAGTGAAGTGAAAGCGTGTATGCAAACTAGGGTTCGCTGAAACAAAGGGTATGAAATATCTGATCTGTTCTGCTATGTTTCTGCTATCTGATCTGTGTTGTTAAGTATCTGTTGGTGATGAATGTTTGTGCTTAAAAGTTTGGAAAGGGTCCAGTCTGGAAATATGATGAAATGTGGCCTGCAAGTTGTGTTCTATTGAAGTTGTTGGATCCAGTGTGAAAATTGATGAAACGTGGTCCAAGGTGGTGCTGAGGGTTGTAGCCTTCAGTCGGGGGGTCGTAGCTCCCTTCCAGGAGAGGCTGGTAAACGAGATCGGGGGGTCGTAGCTCCCTTCCAGGAGAGGCTGGTAAACGAGTCAGGGGGTTGGAGCTCCCTTCCAGGAGAGGCTGGTAAACGAGCGCAGGTGGGTGCCTGCGTGCTGGTCAAGTCTGCGCCAGCATATATGTTGTAAGATGTTTTCTCTATAATAAAATATTGAAGGCTGAGCAACTGCAGCGGTGGTTTTCTCCCGATTTGGGTTTCCACCTAAAAATCCCGGTGTTCATGTGTGATGCTTTGTGTGATGGCTTATTCTGTTCTTACTGCACATGTTTACTGTTTATTAAACATCTGATGAATGAATGATGGAATAATAAGAGTAAAGATTTAATGACAGATCTAAATCTCTGTGTATACGCTAGTTTCATAAAGGGGATCCGCGTATATACGCTAGTTTACTGAAGGAAAGTAGCGTATGGGTTTTAAGGAATGAAAAATTAAAAAGATTTGATTATGCAGTAAATACTGATTCACCCCCCCCCCCTCTCAGTATTTTTCCCAACACCACACTCATTCGAATAATATCTTAGCAATGGCTTCTTCTGTGATACTCTTCTTACAGTTCACCATAATGGAAATATTAGAGAATCGATTGATGACCACAAGAACGTAGTGTTTTCCATGCTTGGTAGAAGGAAAGGCCGACATGTAATCCATGAAGATGGATTCCCAAGGTCAACGAGGAGTAGTAAATGGAGTATATATACCTTGCTTATTTATGGTAGGCTTTAAAATGGCATAGGCAATGCAAGATATGATGTACTTCCCAATATCTTGTCAAAGGTTCGACTAATAGAAACACTTCTGTAGCACTGCCATTTTTTTCTCTACCCCAAAAATTCCAGAGTCCCAACTGTAGTGCGCTTAAAAAATAATTTTGGCACACTCACTCAAAGGAACAAAGAGGTGTCCCAGGTGGCATAATAGTGCATCCTGGGGATGAAATTTGGAACATTATTGCCTTCTAGGAGCGTACGGTGTGTGTTATTGAATTCTGGATCACTCTTGTAAAGATGTGGCCACCCCAAAGTCTCATGCCCACAAGAGTCGAGAACAGTGATCAACGCCACGATCGGTGGTAGGATGAGGTAGTATACAATATTGTTGGTGCTTCCATTCTTGCACTTAATGTTAAAATGGAACGATTTCATGTATGATGATCATTTCTAATGGTGATTGTTCTGCAAATTCCCTTTTTTCTATATGAACTGCAGGGGTCGGTGGTCTGTGTCGATGACTTTTTCCTTCCCCAGAATGTAGTGCTTCCATTTTCAACATGCCTACATAATGGAATACATATATTTTTCATAGGTGGGATACTTTTAGACTATGTTTGAAAGTGTCTCACTGAGATATTCCATCGGATGCACCTGTTGAGTAAGAAAGACACCAATAGCACAGTCAAAGGCATTTGTCTCAATCTCAAATGGTTGTTGTAGGTCTGGTAATGTGAGCACTGGTGTAGAAAAAAGGTGATGCTTCAACTCAATGAATTCCTTCTATTTGGATTCATACCAAAATGTCTTTTCTTTCGATCTCCCTTGGTGACTTGACTCAAAGGCCAAGTGATATGAGAGAACCCCAAAAAAAACCTGCAGTAGAAGTTGGAAACACCCATAAATTTGTGGAGATTTATTAGAGTGGTTAGGGCTTGCCAACCCCGAATGACCTGTATCTTTCCTGGGTTCACATGCACACCTAGTCATCAATGTGTACCCCAAATATTAAACCTGGGTAATGCCGAAAGTGCATTTTTCCAAATCGACACACAACTTCTGTTATCACAGTGTTTGGAGGACCTTTCAAATGTGGTGGAGGTGATCTTCCCAAATGTGGTTGAATATCAAGATGTCATCCAAATACAAATACACCACCATGAATGAGTTATTGAAGGGTCACAAGATGTCATCCATCAACCTGATGAAGGTTGCGAGGGAATTCATCAACCTAAAATGCATGAACAACCATTAAAAAAGGTCCTCCTTGTATTTGAAGGTAGCCTTCCACACATTAGAGGGTTCGATTGGTACCTGGTGATAACTAGAATTTAAGTCAATATTTGTGAAATATTTGGCCCCCTTGAGCTAGTCTAGAAGGCCATCGATCCATGGGATCAGATACCTATTCTAGATAGTAATCTTCTTCTGCACCCCATAGTCAATACAAATCCTCCAGGTCCCACCCTTATTCTAAACCAACACAATCGAGCTCCCACAGGGTGATGAACTTGGCTAAATGTGCCCTTTCTGCAGCAAATCCTGAATTTTCCTCTTTATTTGATTATTCTCTACAATAGAGATTCGACATATTGGTCCATTTCATAACTATGCAGCTGGGGTCAAATCGATGGGGTGCTTGACCTGACAATGTAGAGGTACCCCTTCAGGTGAGGTGAAGATGTCCCTGTACTCCTCCATGACCTTGTCCATCTATTTATGTTGTGCATAGGAGCCATGTTTGGAGGTCATGGCCATAATATTCTTCTTTCACTGAGGGAGAATCATAACGAAAACAAATTTCTAGCATGGGAAATGATCTTACTACATTTCTTCGCAATTATCAAAGAGATGGAAGTAGATGGTGCTACCTCCAATATCATATACAACTCATTTCCCAAAGTAATAATAAAAATGTGAGGCCTAGATTCATACACATCATGCAAATTCCACAAATATGGTTGGCCTAATAATACATCACAAAATTCAAGAGGAGAAACATCACACAATACCTCATCTATGAAGGGCTTGATGTTGTAGGGGAGGTGGCACTATTGGCTGACATAGAGATCTTGTCCTTGGTGAAATTTGAAGTCACTTGATGTTGTACTAATAAGGGCTTTTTTGGTCAGTAGGCCCGACCTCTTCACAACGTCTGTTGAAATGAGGTTCTTTTGGCTCCCACTATCTATAATTAACTGCAACGGGGAACCCTTCACCCACATTTATGCATGGAAGAGGCACCCCCCCCCCTCCTCGGGACTTTGGGCTCATTCTTTTGTATCTTGGTTGTGGAAACAATGGCACTGGGCTCCACATCAACAATATGCTTCCCTATGTAATTCCCCTTGTCAAGTTCTAACTCAGAGTTGGAACATGCATTTTATTAAGAAGCCTTCAGCTCGACCACCAGTGACTTCTTGGATTGACACTCACTCGTGTTGTGAGTGGGGATCTTATGGAACTCACACCACTTTCCTGTGTCCTTCTTTGCCATTGTGGTGTTGTTATTTTCTTGCGGCTTCGTCGGGTTGTCCTGGGTCACCCGACCTTGGATTTTTCCTTTTTTCTATGGTTTGGGGGTGCCAAACCCCTGCTTTGGATTCATAGATCCAAATTTTGCTTCTTCTATTTAAAATTATGCTCGATCTTGAGAACATATCGATAAGAACAACTGAGCGAGGAGATGTCCAGGAACTCCATTTCATCCTGGATGTATTTATGTAAAAAACTGCGGTACTTGAGTACCAAATTCTACTCAAAATCCTTGATACCTAACTTTTTACAAAGAGCATGAAATCCATATGTGAACTCTGACACATCTTGGTCCCTTCCCCATCGTAGTGTTTTCCACTTTATGTATTTATATTCATAGCCTTCGATAGGGTAATATTGTTTCTTGATGGCATCTCAGAATAAATTCTGAGTGGGTGTGGTTGAAAACAATTAGAACTCCCTCTTATCCTTTTTCTCACAATAGGTTTCCCAGAGGTACTTGACATGGGGAGCAACATTAAGGAGTGTAAAAGTAATATTTTCCAAATTGGAGAAGTCATGAACTAAAAAATATCCTTCGAACAAATTTAACCATCTATCCATGATTTTTGCATATATCTAGCCTTCAAATATTGGAATGCCAAAATTAACTTGTACCATAAAAGGATTTGCGCCTCCAGAGTGGATGTTGCATGCATATGTGTCACCTATTGGTAGCCATCAAAGGATCTGGAAAAATTTATCCATCATTTCATTCCTTTGTTTCTCGAGGGCATCCTCGAGCAATATTTTTAATGGATCTCCTTCTCCCTCATCTTTCTTTTCTTCCACCATGAGACGTCGTCGAGGTTTGCAAGGCTGATATTGCAAAGGTTCAACTAGATTTATCTCTAACTCCTTATACCCTTACCTCATTGGGGACATGTAAATAAAAAGAGAGTAATAGTTGACAACTCTCATACCATTGATCTAGAATTATTAAGGAAAACAATAGAATAGAAATATAAACATAAAAACGTAGATGCAACATAAATAAAAATTCATTTCATTAATATCAAACAACTAAAATATGCTTACATATAGAATGGAAATAAAATAGCTCATGCGTTGGTATCTTATCTTTGAGAAGAAAGTTGGTGGCTACATGCCTCTAAACAATGTTACAATGAGGCTTGATGGCCTATTAGTATTATTGAGAAACAATGGAAAACCCTAAACATAAAAAACATAACCCTAGGAGATGAATCACCAAACCTATGGGCCTCGTTAAGGTAAATTAATACATCAACTTATCAGGGTCGTAACTTTGGCATACGACCTATGTTTGATATGCACAATACCTCGTTAGAAATATCTATCATAGGACTACAAATTTTGACTGAAAATGTTAATTAAAGACCTTTGTTTGCATGTTTTCTAAAAAAAACATCGTTTAGTGCCTCAAAACAGATCTGAAAGTTTCAAACCCAAAAAATCCCAAAAGTAGTAAATTGTACTACAATTAGGCAAACTAAAAATATGAAAGAAACAATGGTGGGGGTCCAAGTAGCATAGGTGGGTGGCCACCAATATCCACTTTGACCATACACCTTCTAGGTGAAGGCTTGACACTCACAGGTGAAATCCCATGAAGCCCTATAGACCGATGAATTGGTCGATCAACCACTTTCAAATATTAAGAGAAATTTCAAGACTCAAAACACCTATGGAAAAATAGGATAACATATCACTCACTAAAAAGATCCAAAAAATACAACCAAGAAAACAACTTCCTGGTATTTCCGCTCTGAATGATTAGGAAAAGAAACAAAAATACAAGAAAGTGAAGATAAGGACCTTCCAAAGATAGTTTGGGATGATGAGGGCCCAAGCCTACCAATGAAGGTATCAAAAACAATTACATTGACGTCCAAACAATGGTTGTTTCCAGTGCAAGTACCCGAGCTTCACAAGGGCACCCTCTAGAAGTTTTATAAAAGTGATGCAACCCCTATCTTAGGTACCACAGGCATTCCACTCCGCAGTCACCTTTGTGGTCCCTAGTATAGGAAAGTAAGGTCACCAGCTCATAATTAGAGGTCAAGAAGAACAATTGTGGGAGCGCGATCCAACAAGTAGGAAAGTGTGTATCTCTCTTTCCTTATCTTCAAACATGGACCTCGTGCTTGACACCTATGTTAGAGGAGCTTTCCCAGACAACCTAATGATACTAGATTTGCACTCTTTAATCAACTTCTATACTTTTCGTTTTGAGTGGCCTTTGAGAGTTTACTCTCCACAAACCTATTCCAAGGTACTGAATTCCCTAGAATAATTGATGTACCTATGAAAAAAGTAAAAATATAGTTAATTTTAGATTTAAGTGATGATTTAATTGGTTTTTATTTAGGTAAAAGGTAGCGGAAGTGCAATTTTGGATTTTATGATGCAAAGAAATCAATAGAAAACTAGACTACATGCAAATGCAACTTATTTTTCTCTAGCTAAAATTGATTTCTATAGGGTTCTACGAGAAACATAACCAAAAAAATTAATAATTTCTTTTTTCATTTTAAAAAATCACACATTCAATATCTAGAAAAAATACTAAAAATTCCTAAAATGAAAACTACCCTAATGCATACTAGAATACATGATCTGTATGAGATGTTAATGAAATTTTTCTTGAGGGTTTATAAATTGCAAGTGATTGAATTGATTTTTTCAGAGCTTTTATGTTAAATTTTAAGCACATAACGCATGTAAATAAACTATGAAATATACATAAATGGCAGAAAAATGCACCATAATAATAACCACAACACAAAAAATGATGAAGGAGTTCACCCCTCTTGGGCTACGTCTTGTTGGTCCAACTTACAATGGCTTTTCCCTCTTTAGTTATTCTCAAAATGGTGATTACATACATTTATAGTGCTCATATGGCTTCAAACCATTTTCCCTCAACTTTAGAATACCCAAAAATTCTTGTTTGGCCTCTTTCTGACCCAAAATTGGTCAAAAATTGAAGAATTTGTGAGCCTCACTAGTTTTCCTACTAACCGCACCACAATTTCCCCAAAATTTGGACTAGTCCTACAATTTCACCCTATTTTCATCTAATGGAGTGACAAATTTTTGGAATTCCTGGTGAAATTTTTGGATAGTTAATTTCTCCATTTATTCCTAAATTCTGAAATTCAAACTATTACAGATGGCACCAAAAAGAATTTTTTTAATAATAAAAATGCTGACAATTTCGGTAACCACCGGACAGTTGGAAATCAGTGGTTCTTAGTGGTCACATTGGCACCTTTGTATAGGTTTGGGTTAGGTCCTCTAACTCTTCCTTTGGTTCCCAACAAAGTTCAGATTGTAGTGTTATATGGGAGGGTCAGGGCTTAGCCCTAGCCCCTACCCCAAAAGCTTTGACACGTTCACTTTAACATATGTTTTCAACCCTATGTTTAATGATTAATACCCATGGTGCAATGGAGTTAGGCTATGTTTTTTTGGACAGAGGTCTATTTTTCAACCCCTGGCTAGTCATCTCGAACCTTTATCAAATTTTTGGTGACCTCCCATGCTACCATGTGGCAGCATTTGGTTGGGCCACATGGTAGCATGTGCTTGGCCATTAACAATCCAATGAGATTCAACCAACCAGAACCAATAGGAACTCAACAAGCGGTGAGGGCTTAAATTCCTAAAAATAAGTACCTTTTGACCAACCAGAAGAGGCCATGTGGCAGCCTATCACTGGCCCAAAATACACAACCACCTGTCATCTTTTTGAAAAAATCGCTTGTTTGGGAAAACAGAAAGAACATGTTTCCAGGAGCATACTGTGTTGGTTTTCCACGAAACAAGATGTACCATATTTAGAATGACGAGATACATGCCGTGATTTATGTTCAACACAATTTTGAAAAATTTCATTTCTTAGCATGATTTTGAGCACCTAATCACTCCTCCCCACTAGAATATTTTCGACCCAAAAATATCAATTTTAGTTGTTCAAAATATTAGGGTACAATTCCCTCACCTTTCTAATCTCAATCCATTTGGCCTTGCTTGGATTTATTCCTTTGATACCCACACGAAGGTACTCCACATTCCCTCATTTTGAAGAACTTGTTCTTCTTTCAAGAATGGTGTTTTGTTTTAGTTCATCAAGGTATTCAGGAAAAAAATCCTTAATGGAAGGAATATGAAGATTTTCTCCTTGATCTTCAATCAAAGGCGGCTCATACAACCTTAATTTCGCAACATTAAAAACGAAATAAATTTTCATATATGAAGGAAAATCCAACCTGAGGGCATTAGCACCAATCTTTTCTATAATTTTGAATGGACCATATCGAATTGGTTTCATTTTTTTACCTTCTCCTTGAAGAATTTCTTTGCTACTTTGCAGACAAAATTCATCACCGACTTGGAATTTTTGATCTACACGATTCTTATCATGCCTTGTTTCGTACTTGACTTGGCTCTTTTCCAATTGTTCTTGGACTACTTGATGCACCAATTGGATTTTTTAAATGAACCTTTTAGCTTTTTCTATGTCACTATGAACATCAATAGCAACATCCTTCCTAAATGAAATCCATAGGATATTTAGGCAAGTATCCCAAACATGCCTCAAATGGTGATTTTTGAGTTGAAGAGTTCTTGTCCCCATTGTAAGCATGCTAAATATAGTGCAATTTTTCATCCCATGACTTAGTATGCTTGTTGAAATAACCATGAAGAAGATGTATCACTATCTTGTTCACCAAATATGTTTGAGCATTTGTTTGTAGATGAAATTATGTACTCTTCTTCAATTTGGTGTCCATGAATCCCCACAATCTTCACCAAAATTTCCCCACAAAGTGGGAATCGCGATCACTAACAATGGATGTGGGAAATCCAAAGTGCACCCATACATTATGAAAGAATAAATGAGTAGTTTTTTCATCTGTAATTTGATTTTTACATGGCATCAAAATACACATTTTGCTAAACCTCTCCACAACTACAAAAATATAATCATGATTCCCTTTTGACATAGGAATACCTCCAACAAAATCCCTAGAAAAATTGTCCCATGGATGAGAAGGTACTAGAAGTGGAGTGTACAATCCTAACTTTATATTTCTAGGCTAAGTGTCAGCACATAATGAACAACCTCTAATAAAACGTGACACAGTTTCAAGCATACGAGGCCAATAACAATACCTCTGTAGATGTGCCACTATTTTACTTACATTGAAATGAACAGCAATAAGAGAAGTATGTGCCTCTCTTATGATTTTGAGTATTTCTCCCTGTGGAATACAAATCTTACCAAGATGGTACAACAAGTTAACATGTATGTGATAATCCAATTCCTCTATTTGGTTCCCTTGACTTAAAGTTGCATATACATCTTGAAAATCATTATCTAATTCATATTGTTCAACATAGCTATCATGAAAAACTGAATTATGCTTATGAATAGTAGAAGAACTAACAATAGGCCTATAAAGCATGTCATCAACTTTATTGTAGATACCTTTCTTATACCTTATCACCAAGTGGAATTGTTGAAGAAAACCCATCCATTGAATGTGCCTTGATTAGTGCAAACTTTTTTGTGATTTAAAGTATTAAAATGGTTGATGATTAGTGTGAATGGTTGTTTCCTTACCCATCAAGTAGTGTTTCCACTTATTAACACTTTGCACCAATGCATACAACTCCTTGTCATATCTAGGAAAATCAATCAATACACCATTAAATTTTTTCTAATGAAAACAGATAGGCATACCATGTTTCATGAGGACCACACCCATGGGATAATCACTAACATTAATCTAAATCTCAAATGACTATCTCAATTTTGGAAGTGAAAGTACTGGGGCTGAACTGATATTTTCTTTCAATGCATCAAATGCATTTTGTTGTTTACCTCCCCACTGGAAGACTTGCTTCACACTTTTCAATGGATGCAATGGAGCTGCGATAGAAAAGAAGTTAGCAATAAACTTCCTCCAATATTGGGCTACTCCCAAAAATATTCTTACCTCAGTAAATGTTTTGGGATTTGGCCAATTAAAATGACATCAACCTTGAAGGGATCTATTTTAAATTCACCTCCTCCAACAATGTGACCCAAATACACTAAATAATTTTTTCCAAACTCACACTTTGACATATTTAAAAACAATTGTTCTTTCTTCAAGACATCAAGTACCTTTTTGAAATGCATGACATATTCTTCACGAGATTTAGTAAAAATTAATATGTCATCTAAGTAGACTATCACAAAATCAACTATAAATTGCCTCAATACATCACTCATCACTCACATGAAGGTAGTTGAAGCATTTTAAGGACCAAAACTCATAACAAGTCATTCAAACAAACCTTGTTTTGTTTTGAATGGAGTCATCCATATGTCTTCTTCATCAATTCTAATTTGATGATAGTCACTCCTTAAGTCTAACTGAGTAAAATATTTTTCATCTTTCAATTGATCAAGTACATCATCAATTCTAGGATGTGGGTAATGGTTCTTTAACGTAATTTTTTTTAATGCACGAAATTCCACACACATGCACCATGTTCCATCCTTCTTTGGCACCAAAAAAATTGGTGAACCGCATGGTGAAGTACTTGGCCTGATGATCCCTTTGTCCAACAACTCTTGAATTTTATTTTTAATTTCTGCACTTTCCATCACTAACATCTTGTACATGCGAATGTTAGGAAGAGGACAATCTTGCTGCAATTGTATTTCATTTTGGATTCCCCTCCTTGGATGAAATCCTTTTGGCTCCTCAAACATCTCATCATATTGGTTAACAACCTCAACCAAATCATATTTTAATCTTGAATCACAACCTTTAAAAGCTTCATTTTCAACATCATTCTTTTTCTTGACCATTAGAGCCACAAAATTATTGCTAGAGTGAATGAGTTTCTTCATTTGTCCAGAATTTACAAGTGAAATATTTAGTTTCTGTCAATGTGATCTAACAATGTACTCTATGCCATATTTTAACAAGTGATACTTGTTTTCATGGTGATGGAAAATAACTTTCCTATCACACAAATATGGGTTTCACAAAACAATTCCAGAAATATCAAGTGGTACTACATAAAGTTCAACTTCGTGAATAGATTTTGTTGTAATTGTAAATTTAAGGCTGCATTTTCTCGTAACTTGTAAGTTTTAATTCTTGCATATCCAACCTAAGTGATAAGTTATTGGATGAGGAATGGTCTCTAAGTTTAATTTCTTGACCAAGTCTTTGGAAATAAAATTTTCTTATGAACCACTATCAAAGAGTATTAATTTTGGTGTGCTTTGAAATAACCTGAATATGGAAAAGTTCAATTCTATTTTTCTCATCTTTAGTATCATTAGAAAAACTTAAAGATCTAGTTCTTGTTATGTCCTTACCTTTTATTCCCGTTGTTGTGATATTTGCTTCATCTCCCGAATTGGAGCCTAGGTCATTTTGTGTAGTTGCAACTGTATTTTGCTTCCCTTTGTTGTTAAACTTATTTGATTTCATTTCCAGATGAAGCTTCCAACAATGAGCATCATCATGACCTTGTTTGGAACAATGTTTGCATGAACTTGTTCTCACCCTTTTCTCCACTTGTCAATGGCTTCTTTCTACCCTCTTGTGGAATGTTTTTCCCTCTTTCTTCAAGATGAGTTTCCTAAACACAAACCTCATCTAAACTTGTAGGATTAAACATAAGGATAGTATGCGTTAAATAACTGTGTAAACTCCCAATATATTTCAACAAATTGTCTTGTGAATTCAAGTCTACACCTAATATCAAGCATATTCTTCTAAATTCCTAAGTGTAGCTTTTCATACTTTGACCCTTTAGTTGTCTAAAATTATGCCGATCCATAATAACATTTTTCACATAAGCTACTAGATAAAATTGTCTTCTAAGTGCAATAATAAAATATACACAAGTGTTGGTTACCTTACTATGATTTTTAATATACTCTTGTGTTTTGGCTTCCCACCAAATCAAAGCAGCACTTTCCAACCTCAATGAAGCCAACTGAATATTTGTTTCATCATATTTTATGTTTTGGATCCTGCAATAAACTTCAAGTTGATGAACCCAATTATAAAGTATTTCAGCATTCACTTCACCATTATACATAGGCAGTTCGAATTTGATATCAAGTTTTAATAAAGGAGTTTTACCATGCAGCCTTGGGGTATGTGGAGGTACTTGAGTAACAGTGGTTGTGGAAGAGGAAGAAGATGAGGGTTAGGATGGAAGTGAACATGATGGTAGAGAAGAGGGTTTTTTGTCACCATTTCTGTTTGAAGGCTTGTCATCATATCCTTCTTTTCCTCATAATAACCCTCTCCTTTTGAAGGCTTGGAGATTTCACCCTGTAAAATTGAAGTCCTCTCTTCACAGAGAACCTTCACCATTTCAGTCATGTCAAAGAAATATTTTTTGAAAGTATTTTCTTCATCTGACATATTATCAGTTCCTCCTTCATGAGACATGCTTTCTGAAGCTTCAACTGCAATTTGAGGAAGAATTGGTGGAGGAGATTGAGGCAAACTTGCTATCCTTGTCCTTGACTTAACCAGAGGAATTGCAACGATAAGATTTCATTCTCTTCTCTTGAGCTTCAAACTTGTAAGCATCAAATACACTTGCAAAATACCAAATCCTCACAACAACAAATAAAACCAAAGCTCTGATACCAAACTTGATCTGTATGAGATTTTAATGAAATTTTGCTTGAGGGTTTTTAAATTGCAAGTGATTAAATTGATTTTTTGAGAGATTTTATGTTAATTTTTAAACACATAAATCATGTAAATAAACTCTCAAATATACATAAATAGTATAAAAATTCACCATAATAATAATAACAACACAACAAATGATGAAGGAGTTCATCCCTCTTGGGCTATGACTCCTTGGTCCAGCTTCCAATGGATTGGCCCTCTTTCATTCTGCTCAAAATGGTGATTACATACATTTGCAGTGCTGAAATGGATTCAAAATATATTCCCTCAGCTTCAGAATACCCAAAAAAAAAAATTTAGGCCTCTTTCTGATTTGAAATTAGTCAAAAATTGAAGAAGTTATGAGCCCCCCTAGTTTTCCTGCTAACCCTTTTAGGAAATTTGTCAAAAAAGGAAAAACGAACCTTCTCGGAAATAATTTATGGTATTCCCAAGTGGATTCACTTGTCAAGAAAGGTTCCCTAAGTTAAGGGTTGACAACCTCAACAGAACAAAAAAATATAATCAACAAGAATCACTCATAAAAGCATTCCAAACATGTGAACTAATAAAGTTTGGTTTAGAGGAGTACCCAACGGTCCTATGTTTGATGTCATTCCCGTAGGGTCCAAACCCTATGATTCCTGTAGAATGAGTATGATCCAGGTGGATATTGGTGGCCACCCACCTATTCCATTTGGACCCGCACCATCAATTCTTTCAGTTTTTCAGTTTCAACACAACTTACTATTTTTAGCAGTTTTTGGAGTCATTAAATTCCATAGCCATTTTGCGGCCCTAATGATCTAGTTAGATATTGGTGGCCACTGAAATATTCCAATTGAACCCCCACCATTGGTTCTTTCATTTTTTCAATTTCAACACAACTTACTATTTTTAGCAGTTTTTGGGGTCTTGAACTTATGGAGTCGTTTTGAGGCCCTAAACGACGTTTTTGGGGAAAAAGGGGAGAATTCATCACTCAAAAATTATATTCCTTAGATATTTATTTCTAACAAGGTATTGAGCACGTCAAACGGATATCGTATGCCAAAGTTACGCCCCCGGGACGATTGATGTACCAATTTACCCAAACAAGGCCCATAGCTTTGCCGCTTCATCTCCTAAGGTTAGAATTTTGGATGTTTAGGGTTTTCCATTGTTTATCAACAATAAATAGGCCTCCGAGCCTCATTGTAATACAATTTAGAGGCTTGTAGATGCCACATATCTTCTCAAATATACACTACCAGTGCCCTAGCTAGTTTATTTCCATTATGTCTGTAAGCATATTTATGTTACTTGATATTAATGAAATGAAATATTATTTCCACTGCATCTCTATGTTTATGTTTATTTCTGTATATTATTGCATTATTGCATAAATATGGATTAGTGCTATCATATCGGTCTACTCTTTCTCTGTTTTTCATTACATGTCCCCAATAAGGTTAGGGTATAAGGAGTTAGGGCTCGATTTGGTTGAACCCTTGCAAGATTAGCCTTGTAGACACCGATGAACTCCCATGGAGGATGAAAAGAAAGACAAGGGAGCAGGATATCCTATCAAAATATTTCTCGAGGAGGCCCTTGAGAAACAAACGAATGTGATGATGGATAACTTTGCTCAGATCCTTCAATGACTGTGCACCTATGACACATATGCAGGCAACAACCACTCTAGAGGTGCCACTCGCTTCAAGGTATAGGTAAAATTTGAAATTATTCTATTTGAAGGCAAGATAGATGTAGACACCATAGATAGATGGTTGAATTTTCTAGAAGGGTATTTCTCGGTGCATGATTTCTCCGAATGAGAAAATATTACTTTTGCACTCCTCAAAGCCGCCCCCCATGTCAAACACTAGTGGGAAACCTACTGCGAGCAAACAAATGAGAGGGAACCCTCTCTGTTCTCAACCGCACCCATTTGGAATTTGTTCCGAGATGACATCAAGGAACAATATGACCCCATGGGGAGCTATGAGGACAAGTACATCCAATGGACCACGATGCAGAAACAAAGGGATCAAGATGTGCACGAATTGACGAATTTGTTCCATATCTTGTGCAAAAAGTTGGGTGTTAAAGATTTAAAGAGAGATTTGTTGCTAAAGTACCAAAACTGTCTACATAGACACATTCAAAAGGAAGTGGAGTTCCTCAACATTACCTCGCTTGGCACGACATATCGATATGCCACCAAGATTGAACAAAAATTTAAGCAGAAGAAGCAAGACTTTGGATCGGTGAATCCCAAGCTAAGGAAAGGCACCCCCAAACAATAGAATAGGGGGTAGAGCCAAAGTAGGGTGACTCAGAACACCACAAAATACTAAAGAGGGAAATGGGTAAGTGTTGTGAATTTTATAACAGCCCCACTCATAGCACAAATGAGTGTTGGGCCAAATAGTCATTGGTGGTTGAATTGAAGGCACCTGAATTAGATGCATGTTTTGATCCTAGGCCAAAACCAGACAAGGGAGATGAAAAAGGGCAGCAGATCATTGATGCAGACCCCAGTGCCATTTTTTCCACCACAAAGCTCTAGAGGGAGGATCCTGAGGATCCAAAGGAGGGGGAGCACCTCTTCTATTCGTAGATGTGGGTGAAGGGTTCTCCACTGCAATTTCTCGTCGATAGCAAAAGCCAAAAGAATCTAATTTCAGCAGAGGTCGTCAAGCAGCTCAACCTGCCGACCATAGCACACCCGCAGTCGTATCCCATCGGGTGGCTTCACCCAGGGAGAGATCTCTGTGTCCGCCAGTAGTGTCTCCTTCCATACAACATCAAGAAATTCACGGATGAGGTATTGTGTGATTTTTCTCCTCTTGATGTAGCTGATGTATTATTGGGAAAACCATAATTGTGGAGGTGACATGTTTTGTTTGAGTCTAGGCCTTGTTCCTTTGTTATTACTTTGGGAAATAAATTGTACAGGATACCAGAGGTAGTATCGCCTCCTGCCATCTCCTTGACTATTGAAAAACAATGTAGTAATATTGTTTCCCAATCCAGGAAATCTATTTTCCTTACAAATCGCTCACAAGGAAAGAAGAATATTGTGGCCAAAGCCTCGAAATAGGGCTCCCCTGCACAACTACAGCAGATGGACAAAGTCATGGAAGAATACAAGGAAATTTTCTCCTCACCCATAAAGGCTCCTCTACACTGTCAGGATAATCACTCCATTGATCTGACCCCCGGTGCACCACCGCATGATGTTGCCATACCTCATGCGACTACACAGGATGAATCCACACTTATACTGTCTGAGGCAACCAAATTTATTGAACGCATCCAGCAGGTCCACAACATCCTGGAGAAATTCAAGACCAATTTTAGCAGAATTTGTCTCTCATGGAGGAACTTAACGCAATGGGGACCATTTCTTCCTAAGGAGGGAGGAATGATCGAAGTGGATATTGGTGGTGACCAACCTATTCCATCTGGATCCGCACCATCAATTCTTTTCTTTTTTAAGTCTCAACACAACTTACTATTTTTAGCAGTTTTTCCGATCATGAACTTTTGAAGCCATTTTGAAGCCCTAACGATCCAATTGAATATTGGTGGCCAATGACCTATTCGAATCGGTTCTTTTATTTTTTCATTTTTAGCACAACTTACTATTTTTAGCAGTTTTTCAGGTAGTAGACTTCAGGAGCCATTTTGAGGCCCTAAACGACATTTTTTGGGAAAACCGGGAGCAACATAGGTCCATGGACCCTAGACCCATGTTTCTCATAGGTCAATGGACCCATGTTTCTCATTCAAAATTTATATTCCTTGGATTGATCTTACTAACGAGGTATTGATCACGTCAAATGAAGATCGTATGCCAAAGTTACGCCCCCGGGGCGATTGATGTACCAATTTACCCAAACGGGGCCCATAGTTTTTGCACTTCATATCCTAGGTTTAGGTTTTTGGATGTTTAGGGTTTTCCATTGTTTATCAACAATAAATAGGCCTTCGAGCCTCATTATAACATAGTTCAGAGGCCTGTAGCTACCACATCTCTTCTCAGAGATACGCTACAAGCGTCCTCGCTAGTTTATTTTCGTTACATCTATAAGCATATTTCTATTAGTTGGTATTAATGAAATGAAATATTGTTTCCACTGCATCTCTGTGTTTATGTTTATTTCTGTATATTATTATATTCCTGCATAAATCCAGATCAAAGTACACCATAATATATCAGAATCAAGACAGACCTTCTTTATTTATTAACAACAGATGGTACTGAAAAGGTACAACCCGATCCAATCCACGACATCGGCAAAAAATTCCTTCGGATCTATCGAGCCCAAGCCTCAAAGACAAAAACTCTAGCAAGTGAAAATTTATTTTATATAAGGATGAGTGAGAATCTATGCAAGGAAACAAGGGTTTCCTATAATCTAGGAGTGGAGGAGGCACAGGGAAAAATCATACTTAATCTGGGGATCAAAATGGCTATAATGTCAATATCCTATCTCTTTATTTCCATTAGGCCTACCCATGAGGTGTATAAAAACCACCTGAAATTGGTTAATTCGGTTAGGCCATGGGCTCTTGTAGGTGGGATTTCGGTGAAACCCATAAAACTCACCCAAAAAATAGGATATTATTTTATTTTTTCATATTTTTATGAGTATACGTTGGTTCCGTATTATGGTACCCACATGTGTACATGCATTTGTGTGGGAAAAGTCGCATATGGAAATTAAAATATTGGATTTTAATATAAGATCAAGTATGCATGGGAAAGGACTACCTAAGGCCATTCAAGAGCATTAGATCTATAGGAGTGTTGAATGATGCTATAAAAATATTCAGAAATCCAAGTTGAAGAAAAGCGAACAAACATTGATCCAGATTATATCAGAATTCAGAAATATCCCAATCCAATTGAAATGAAGGCATAACAACATGTTGCAACTCAAAGGATGATATTCCAAGATAAGGTCTAGTAATAAAACCAGCTACATCGGTATGCAAAGAAGAGCATATGCCAAAAATAAGTAAAGAAAACGAAACAAGTACATTAGAAGAAAATCATATTACAATATCTCCTAATTAACATCCACATCATAAGAGTAGATACATTAACCAGCCTAGGTATCAACATCATTCAGAAGAAAACAATTATCCCATGTTCAAAACAATATTGATACTGGTATTATAAGGTCTAATGACGGTAATTCATCTTGGAAAGCCTATAAGTGTGACATTCCATCGACGAATGAATTGGGTTGGTTACATCAATTTTCAGCTCCAGAAATTTTCTCATCACTCAAAGGTTCATATCATCTCGTATTATCAAATATGATAGCTCCAAGAATTGGGAATATTGTGACAACATTACAAGAAAAACAAATATGTATTAAGATTTTCCATCGATATGCTATGAGGACAAAGAATTTCTAAAGCAGAAGGAAATTTTATTAACATAATTATGTATAAATAATGTAGATAATAATGATTAACACGTATAATTAATTATGATAGAGCATGTCTAAAAATACAACTCCCTACCAAAGGGCATTCGCAACTAGCGATATATACAAGACCCTTATTTTATTTGATCATATCACTTTTTTACTCAAACATTATATATAAAAATATTATTTATTCCTTGATGGATATTATCATATTCAAGATATTCTGAATAATTGTGTGATATTGAACTTTTTTTTCATATAAGTAACTATAATATTGTGTAAGACATTAATTAATGCTTCTCAAAATTATTACTTAATAGTGATAAATCCGTAAAATTCCAAAATCACAATGTTAAACAATTATGACAAACATTATAGAAGAATATCGAGAACTAAAAATTGTATTAAAAAGATATGATGACATGTTAAAGTAATGGAGGGGTATACCTTTAATATGGATGATCAAGAATATCATCAACCTCTAAAAAATTCAATGTTATTAAAGTTTTATTGAAGTTGTTTATGTAGAATATGAAGAAAATCATAGTTAGACTTAACACCATGCATATCCGTAGTGTTTCTTGTGCCAAAGAAAAATGAATCATAGAATATGTCATACTTGCTTTGGATAACTTCAAAAGACCACAATAAACAATTTATAGCTAATTCCAATATTTTTTTTGGTTATCTAGTTTTATGGAAAAAAATAATTCTCTAAGAATGACCTAATTAAGTTAAATTATTAATGATTTCAAGCAAAGGAAAAAGAAACTTGGAATACATATTTCAAATAAAGAAAATGGATACATAAATATATGGCGATGCCATTATTAATCTCAAATTCCTTTTCAACATTACAAATATTAATGCACTAAATACTAAAATTCTATTTAGAAGACTTTCATTTTCCATTTTGATAATTTTATAATTTTCATTAAGACAAGTAAATAACATCTATTGCATGTCAAATTTGTTCTGTTGGAGATAGGTAAACAAACGATTTAGCTAAATATAAGCAAGTGCATATTTTAAATGATATTGATTACCTATTTGAGATAATTTTGCGAAAACAAATGGATTACAGCAACGTAGAAAAAAAAAAAATTATAGTGATATCCACGAATAACCAAATTTAGTTAGTGGAAATCACAAGTACATCAATTCCCTATTAAACACTATTAAACATATCAGAATTAAAGATAGTTACTCAAATTATGTTATTAATTATATAAAGTTGAAAAATAATGGACATAACTCTTAAAATTGTACAATAACGTCGAAAAAACATTGGTAAAACCAATTTTCAAGGTGATACCTCTTTCATCACAATTTTGACACATAAATCACCTTCAACCATCCAAAATGTAATAAAATAAAATAAAAATATTTAGAATTGCAACAATGATTCGTCTTGAAATAGATATAAAGAGGTCCCATAATGTAGAGGGATCAATATAAGTATAAGGATATTTGAAAGATTTTATTGGAGAAGAACACACTATATGGAAAAATAGTTACAAAATGCTTGTTAAGTTATTGCACATGTGCTCATATATATTTCTGGAAACCTCAATCTTTCTTTCTTCAAACCTTAATATTGGTATTATTAGAACCTTACTAAATTTTCACAAAACAACTTCCCTTGCCCACAAAAACTTTAACATGTCAATTGACACCTTATTAAATTATGATATGCCTACATATCCTTAAGGATACACAATAGAAATGATGATAATTGATGTACTCCTAGAACATGTAAATGACAACAAAGGAAAACTTGTATATCTAGTTATCACATATGACTTTAATGGCACTAATTTAGATTACTCATATCAAGAATGAAAATGGAAAAATCAACATATTTAACCCTTGCCACTTCCTAAGATTACACCTATGTTTGGGTAGTGTCAAATAAATTAATGACGCACTAAATTAGGGAAAAGGTAACCAAAATAAAGCTAATGGACAATTGAGAAATTTTTTGATGGTGCCAAATGGTTTTAAAGATCTTTAAATAAGCCAAACTAAAGATGTAAATTAATTTTACAAATAAATATACTTGGAGATGAGGTGAAGTTTTATATCTTTTTGTATAAGGGAGGTATTTATATTCATAAGTGTTTGTGATAGCCCATTTTGCTACATGGGTTTTGATTTTCATTATGAATTGTAAATTCATGTAAATAATGTGGAAAAAAATTGAAAATAATGATTGGCTAAGGAATGGACATAAATTCAATGATCTGGGGAGGAGGATTTGGTTTTAAAACCAATCCAATGAATTTATTTTATCACCTATTCCCCTGATGGATTGATGTAATTGTTGGTTCAATCATTGAAGGGTGTATCAAAAACTTGTAGTAAAGGAAAAAATTCCATGCAACCTCTCAGTATTGCAACACATGTTATGGAATTCAACACGTAAGGGGGAAACAATATGCAAGGTATGTGGGTGGACACATATAGACTACACATAGCACTGGATGCAAAAAAATATAGAAAAAGAAGAAGAGAAGAGGTTGGTGTGGTCTCGAACAGAGAAGAAGGAGTTTGTACCACAATGGTAGAGGTTCAAACAGATGAGAAAAGGTCACTCACAACTATTATGTCAAGATAGGATAGGCATACGATATTGTGAAGTGAACTCGTAGAAGGAAGGAGCTTAAGGAGAAACATAGGTGGAAGAGAGAAGTATACATGTAGAGACATTATGTTTCCAGATGCATGTGGTTTAGTTGGTGGAACACTATGTGCTCTAAATTGATTTTTGGCAAAGTGGAGACTCTATGAACTTGGATACCTATAGGGGTTTCCAGGTGGAAGTATTATATGATCTATATCCCTTCTTAGAAGGTGGAGACATAGGAGCTATGGTTCTCTATAAAAATTAGTAGCTGGAGAAATTATGGCCTTTGGATTCCCTATAAGTGGGTGAATATAGTGTGATATATGGATTCATGTGTGATCAGAATGATTGGCATTGGTGTAAATTTTGCTCGAGCACTTTATTCCTAAGACACTCAATTCGGCTCGAGGGTGGTCAATTGTGAGAAATATTGAAATATAGTTATTTTATGGTTTTGTGGAGAGTTGGAGTCCCATCCTCAGTTTCCAATCATTAAAACTAATATATAAGTGTATTTGCTAGTGTTGCATTGTAAATAACGAATGATGTTGTTATGTGTTATAAAAATGTATGTAGAAAAATTGTTGATGGAGGAATGGGTTATTCGTAGGTTACAATGAAATTCCTATGTTAATTCTCTCATGGTTTTGAGAGGCTTGTAGATTTTTGTGATTTTTGTTACTTTCTTGAGTTGTAGATCTATTTACATGGAGATAAATGAATGCTTGATGTGTTTAGTAAAATTGTTTATAGTATGTGAATTCCATTGTTGGCATTTCAAGGATATATAATGGGTTAAGGATATTGATTGTCTTCTAAGGAACTATTAATAGAATAAAGTATGATGTATCAGTGGGTATGATAGAATTATTGGGATCCCTTTTATGGAAGGAAACATTTCTTCTGTATGTAAATTTATAGTGTAATTTTAGCCATAACTTGGCTAGTTTTAGTGCTTGTTAGTGGGCATGTCAATATCCTCTTTGCATGCATTTTTGTCTATGGAAATGTTTGAAATGTTGGTGTGGTAATGAAAGTGTCATTCTTATAGGAGTTGGTGTTTTAAGTATCATTGAGCATCAAGGAAAATTTTAGGCTAAGCCCTTGAAATCTTCAGACTTTCTATGTGTTGTAGGAATTCATAGTTGTATCGAGGATGGGATACCCTATCATTTGGTGAGAGTGTATCCGAGTTGTATGTAATTAAGACTTAACAGATTCATCTGGGAGTCTAGGAATCTGGTTAGGTTTCACTTGTGCATCTTATGTAATGCACCAAATTTTAAATGACCTAAATATTCCATGGGGAAAGCAAGAAGAGGTGAAATATGGTGTGGGGCCCGCTTCAGGCAGAGCTAGATGAAATGTTGTATAGAATATATATCCAAGAGTTTGGGAATGTATCTGAATTGTAGTTGTGCACTTTGTAAATGCACAAAATTTGGTAATAACCTAGATAACAAATGAAATTGATGACTTGTGCTAAGGGGGCCAGACCAAGTGTGACATGCTAGTTAGGATGAGGTGGCAAGATCAATGAGGGCCTAGTGAGGCCACATGGATTCCATTTGAGGATTAAAAAGGGACATGGATTTTTTTATGTGGCTAGAATTTAACGTGGGACATTGTGAACAAGCCACATGACAAGTAGAAACAACCTTTTAGGGCGGTCAAGGGGTTGATTTCTGGATGACACATGGAACCATCTGAGGATGCCACATGGTAGGGTGATGTCACCATGACATAATTAAGGTGTGGCTGGAAGGGTGACGTGGATATGAAGTGATCAAAATGGAAAATGGAATCCACCCATCATATTTACCCATGGGATCCTCCCATGGTATTTATGTTGAGAATGCAGCAAGATGATGGGGCTTGGTGAAATGAAGTCGCCTTCACTAAGTGGGCCCGCAAGCAAATTCTGGCACAAAATCTATTTTTAGACTATGTCTATTTTTAGACATATGGAGCATGGTTCGGGGATTCCAGTTTGAGATTCTTGAAGTATGTGTCATGTTGGTAAAAATAGATGAGACTCTATTTTTTGAGGTCAAAGAGGTCGAAGTCTATTTTTAGACTGCCTCTCCTTAAAACAGGGAAGTCAAATATTATTTACCCTTAATAATATTTAGACTATAAACAGCAGTTTACTCTCTTGGAGCACTTCAGTTCGAGCTACAAAAGTGGCTCATGCATCTGACAGAGGAATCACGTGGTTCCCAAGGGTTTGATGGCATCATGCATGGTTGACTTCAGTTGGACTTCAGTGGCAGAATTTTGGAGGAGTTAATGAGACAAATAGTGGAGTTGTGTTCTGTTTATTTTAGTTGATCTGATTGAGATTAGTTTAACTAGCTAATCAATTAGTTATGAGTGGAGTGAATTAAATATTATTTAATTCATTAATTAGTAGCTCATTATTCAACTCAAGAACACATAAGTTCACTACAGTGTATGATCAGTTCAGTGGAGACCAGTGAAAGAGGTAGATGAAAGGGTGGAGTTAGCTATCAGTTGTGACTATACTGTTGCTATTTTCAACACACAGATAGGAGGAGTAAGCCCATGAGGATTGCGCAGTTCAGGCTGGTGGTTTATCTATATAAAGAGGCCATCCCATAGCATTGAAACACGCAATAGAGGCAAGGAAATTAGTGGTGAGTTTTGAACCAGTAACATGTTCAAAACCAAGCTAGTTTGTGTGTAACTTCATGAGATAGTACTGAGTACTTGTGAGGAGTATTGTACTGAGTTTTTTACATGATTTCTCCATTATAATATACACAATAGCTGCGGGGTTTTCAGCTATAAGCTTTCCCCATACATACTGTGTTAATGTGTATGATGATTTGATGTGTTATCGCTTGATTTTATTTCCGCATGTTTGATGATCCGAGTGGAAGAGATTATGTGTTGCATATAAATTCGAATTGTATGTGATCAGGATAGTCTCGGTGGATAATTAATCATTATTCAGCAAATTTCTACATGGTATCGGAGCTATTGAAGCAGAGATTGATCATCACAGTGATTACAAAATTATTTCGGTAGACAGAGTCTGCATGCGGGCCAGGTAGCCTCTGGATCCATCCTTTCTTTGAAAGGTGATATATCCAGTAAATGCCCCTGCAGTCGATCTCTGTGCTAGAAATAATTTGTTCTCACAGATCAAGGGCGGTTGAGCTTTGAGGTGGAATTCAAATTTTGCAGCAGTTTTGTTTTCTTGGTGCCGGAGTTGAAAATGTCTTTCAACGGTTTGCGACTCGAATATGCTCTTGAAGGCAGTTCGAATTATGTTGCATGGAAGGATCGCATGGAGGAAGTATTAGAAGATAATGGTCTGAAGGAGTTCGTAAAGCCCACTGATCCTGCTGAATTCGAAGTATGGCAAAAGAAGATGGCGAAGTGTCGAAGGATCCTGTTGGAGGGAGTCAAGGATCATATTGTATCCAGCCTGCATGGAAAGGCTACTCCATATTTAATGTGGAAAGCTTTGACGGATCTATTCCAGAGTAAGAGTGACCAAAGGAAGCTGGCGCTCAAAGATAAGCTCAGGAACATCAAGATGGAGAAGGGCGACAGTATCGCCAAATACCTCACGAAGTTCACTCAGTGCAGAGATGAACTGGGAAGTGTCGCGGTGACTGTCGATGAAGAGGACATGGTCGACCTGGCTCTCCTTGGTCTTCCGAAGGCTTGGCACTCATATAAAGATAGTGTCAATGGTCGGGAGAAGCTGCCGGGATGGCAGTGCCTTTGGGCGGATCTCATGCAGGAGGAGATAAGGAGGACTACTCGAGATGGATCTTCATCAAAGGGAGCTGATGAAGAAAACTGCGCTTTGGTGGCCAAAGCAAAGAAAGGAAAGGGTAAGAAAACCTCTCATTCTGGTGCAAGGGCAAGAAGCAGGATATGGCGAAAGTGAAGTTTTTTCACTGCCATGATCACGGACATTATGCTACCAATTGTCCAAAGAAGAAGAAGAACAAGCAAGCGGGAAGATCTGCAGATGGAGAAGCTTTGGATTCACAGTTCAAGCTTGACTTTTCACTGATCGCATGCTTGGTTTCAAGTGTGCTGGGATCGGTATGGTTCTTGGACAGAAGTGCGTCATTTCATATGATGGGAGATCGGGAGTTGTTCTCAGATCTGGAGGACAAAGATTTGGGTGTGCACATCAAGATGGGCGATGATGGTAGATACAGTGCGACTGGTATCGGTACCATATCCTTTCAGAGGGAGTCTGGTAAACCCTTTGTACTGAAGGATGTCATGCATGTACCGGGATTGAAGAAGAACTTGATCTCTGTGGCGATGTTGGAGGATAAGGGGTATGATGTGGTCTTCAGCGAAGGAAAAGCCTTCCTGCACAGTAAGACTACTGGAGAGACCCGGAAGATAGGGGTTCGAACTAAGAACCTTTATCAGTTGCAGGTAGATGGCTGCGCAGCTATGGCATGCAAGGCGGGAGAAGTGGTGAGCCGGGATGATGAGGGCGAACTGTGGCACAGGAGATTGGGCCACCTTCACCATGGAGCCTTGAAGATACTGCAGCAGATTTCTACGGGACTTCCTAAGGGCACTCTTGCGCAGTCAGATCAGTGCAAGGGGTGTACCTTGGGGAAGTATGTGAAAGCCACCTTTCACGAGAAGGATAGTCGCGCCACGACGATCCTTGAGAGAGTTCACACAGACGTGTGTGGTCCTTTCTCAGTTGCTTCGATAGAAAATCACAAGTATTATGTGATCTTTGTTGATGATTTCTCTCGAAAGTGTTGGATCTTCTTCATGCAGAAGAAGAGCGATACATTCACGAAGTTCTGTGAGTTTAAAGCACTGGTCGAGAAGGAGTCGGGGAAGAAGGTGATTGCTCTAAGGAGTGATAACGGTGGTGAATTCATCTCAGCTAAATTCAAGGAGTTCTGCAGCACAGAAGGGATTCGGAGAGAGCTCATCGCACCCCATAACCCACAGCAGAACGGGGTGGCTGAGCGGAAGAACAGAACGATCGTGGGTGCTGCACGGGCGATGTTGCATGATCAGGGCCTACCCCTTCACTTGTGGGCCGAGGCATGCAATACAACAGTGTATGTGCAGAACCGTTGTCCTCACAAGGTTCTTGGCATGAGTACACCGGAGGAGGCTTATTCTGGCAAGAGGCCTGATATTTCCCATTTGCGGATTTTTGGTTCTCCCGTCTACATGCATGTGACGAAGGATGCGAGAAGGAAGCTGGATCCGACCGCAGAGGTTGGAATATTTGTGGGGTACACTGATACACCTCACAACTATCGGGTGTATTTGTCAGACAGTCGCAAGACTGTTGTGCGATGGGATATAAAATTTCAGGAGGAGAAAGCCATGCAGTGTTTGCTTGAGAGGGAGCTACACTTTCATGCAGATGAGGAGCTGTTAGTTCCTAAGGAGGAGCTTCCGGATGTGGATCAGCCACAAGAGGAGGTTCAGGAGGTGGAAGAAACCACCCATGCAGCGCCAACCATCAGAGGGCGCATGCGCACTACAGAAGCTGAGCGACTGTCTCGGGATGCAGAGAAGGTTGTAGGACCACCTACAGCACAGCGCAGACAGAGACAGTCACCGGATCGGTACACTGGATACATGGCTCTTATGAGTCAATGTGTTGTGACAGAGCCATCCTCTTTTGAGGAAGCCGTGGAGGAACCCGCATGGGTTGATGCCATGATCGAAGAATATGATTCGATCATCAGGAACAGTGCATGGGAGATTGTCCTAAGACCGGTGGGAAAATCAGTGGTGGGTTCGCGATGGATCTACAAAGTGAAGCAGGCGGCTGACGGGAGTGTGGAGAAGTACAAGGCGAGATTTGTCGCCCGTGGCTTCTCACAGATCGAGGGGATTGACTATGAGGAGACTTTTGCACCTCTCGCAAGGTACTCTTCCATACGGACGATCCTTGCTCTCTCAGCGCAGATGGGGTGGCACATTCATCAGATGGATGTGAAGACTGCGTTCCTCAATGGAGTTATTTAGGAAGAGGTGTACATAGAGCAGCCTGAAGGTTTCGAGATCTTCAGCAGTGAGTCGCATGTGTGCCGACTCAAGAGAGCACTGTACGGGCTGAAGCAAGCACCTCGTGCTTGGTACACTCTGATAGACAGCTACTTCACTGGGCTTGGATTCTCCAAGAGTGAGGCGGATCCAAACCTGTACCAGATTGTGGTGGAGGGGAAGCTGTTGATCATCGTACCGTATGTAGATGATCTGATTTTGACTGGCGATGAGCAGTTGATACTTTCATGCAAGGAGGATCTTGCACGAGAGTTTGAGATGAAGGACTTGGGCATCCTTCATTATTTCCTGGGATTGGAGATTTGGCAGTGCAGCGGAGGACTGTTTGTTTCTCAGGGCAAGTATGCCCGAGAGATTCCGGAGAGGTTCAACATGCAAGGTTGCAAGCCTGTTGACACTCTTCTTCCTGGTGGTTGGAGGAAGGAGGATGCTACTTCAGCGGAGGTAGTGGATGCCACTGTCTATCGACAGTTGGTGGGGTCGCTTATGTATCTGGTCAATACACGACCCGATATATGCTATGCAGTTAACTAGCTTTCGCAAGCTATGGTTAAGCCTACCAAGCTCTTTTGGAAGGCAGGCAAGCATGTATTGTGCTATATTAGAGGCACATGGGATATGGTCTATGGTACAGACAAGAGGATGGAGCGAAGCTTTCTGGCTTCACTGATGCAGATTGGGCAGGGAGTCCAACGGATCGGAAGAGCACATCTGGAGGATTTTTCAGCATTGGGTCGATAGCAGGTTCCTGGTACAGCAGGAAGCAGAGATCCATGGCACTCAGTTCAGCAGAGGTCGAGTACATGGCAGCTAGCTTGGCTGCATGCGAGGCTATTTGGATGAGGAAGATCCTCGCAGGATTGTTTAGGTTGCATTTGGAGCCTACAGTGATCTACTGTGATAACCAGAGTTGCATTAAACTCTCGGCTAATCCAGTATTTCATGATAGGTCCAAACACATCGACATCAAGTATCATCATATCAGAGATTGTGTTCAGCGGAGAATCATGATGCTTTCATATGTTCCCACGGAGGATCAGGATGCCGACATCCTGACGAAGGCGCTCACCAGGAGCAAGTTCGAATTCCACAGAGGCAGGATAGGGGTTGCAGATAATCCATATCTTGCCGAGAGGGAGTGTTGAAAATGCAGCAAGATGATGGAGCTTAGTGAAATGAAGTCGCCTTCACTAAGTGGGCCCGCAGGCAAATTCTGGCGCAAAGTCTATTTTTAGACTATGTCTATTTTTAGAAATATGGAGCATGGTCCAGGGGTTGCAGTATGTTATTCTTGGAGTATTGGTCATGTTGGTAAAAATAGATGGGACCTCTATTTTTTGACCTATAGGTCGATAGGTCGAAGTCTATTTTTATATTGCCTATCCTAAAAATAGGGAAGTCAAATATTATTTACCCTTAATAATATTTGGACTATAAACTTCAGTTTACTCTCTTGGAGCACTTCAGTTCGAGCCTTGGAAGTGGCTCATGCATCTGACAGAGGAATTACGCTATTCCTAGGGTTTGATGGCATCATGCATGGTTGACTTCAGTTAGGACTTCAGTGGCTGAAGTTTGGTGGAGTTAATGAGACAGCTAGTGGAGTTGTGTTCTGTTTATTTTAGTTGAACTGGTTGAGATTAGTTTAACTAGATAATCAATTAGTTATGAGTGGAGTGAATTAAATATTATTTAATTCATAAATTAGTAACTCATTATTCAACTCAAGAACACATCAGTTCACTACAGTGTATGATCAGTTCAGTGGAGACCAGTGAAAGAGGTAGATGAAAGGGTGGAGTTAGCTATCAATTGTGACTATACTGTTGCTATTTGCAACACACAGATAGGTGGAGTAAGCCCATGAGGATTGCACAGTTCAGGCTGGTGGTTTATCTATATAAAGAGGCCATCCCATAGCATTGAAACACGCAATAGAGGCAAGGCAATTAGTGGTGAGTTTTGAACTAGTAACCTGTTCAAAACCGAGCTAGATTGTGAGTAACTTCATGAGAAAGTACTGAGTACTTGTGAGGAGTATTGTACTGAGTTTGTTACTTGATTTCTCCATTATAATATACACAATAGCTGCGGGGTTTTCAGCTATAAGCTTTCCCCATACATACTGTGTTAATGTGTATGATGATTTGATGTGTTATCGCTTGATTTTATTTCTGCATGTGTGATGATCTGAGTTGGTTGAGTGGAAGAGATTATGTGTTGCATATAAATTCGAATTGTATGTGATCAGGATAGTCTTGGTGGATAATTAATCATTATTCAGCAAATTTCTACAATTTACCCATGGTATTGTAACTCGAAAATGCTATAAATAATGATCCTCACTTTGTAAAATGAGGGATTCATCATCCAGAATGTAATGACCAAAATTATATTTCATTTAATAAATGGTGATCTTTCTTATGTATTCAGCTCTTATTTTTAATCTTGTGTTGCTTCTTTCCTCTCCCATTTTTCAAGTCTCCTAGATCTTGGCCCCTCCCAATATCTAGATCAGTGGTATTAGAGCTTAGTTTAACACCATGGAAATTGGGGTTTTATAAGGGTTTTCAGGGTGGATTAATTACGTTCCCGCCATAAATTATTATCATAGTTACCATGGCATGTGTGGTGGTGTTTTTTCTACACAATTATACCAAAAGACACCTCTGTAGCATTCAGTTGCTACCTGCAGAGGGTCACAAAGAAGATGATGTTGATGTTAGTGAACAAACTAAACAATGTGAGAGAAAAATCATAAGGTAAGTAATGCATACAATAACATAAACTTAAAAATAAAAACACAAGATAACAATTCTCAAATGGAGCAGCAACCCAATAGAAACAAATGGAGAAATATACCTTTATTAGGTGTTGGTGGTATGAATAATAAAATGCCAACTCTCTTGCAATGAGTCGTTTGAGCTATGGAGCTTAAATACTGAAGACAAGGGGGGTTCCTTTCCTAAGTTTCCCTACAAGTATCTCCTCCCTCTCTCAAAAGTATGGTGATCACTCTCTTATGGTGGAGTTCTCCTCTTGACGAAGATGTTGGGTGGCCAACATGTTAGTCTCTCCAACCCTTCTGTTGCAACACTTGAAAGATGTTTTTCTAGGGAAGAAATTTGGCCAGCATAACAATGTGTCTTCTTTTGCTCTTCCCATGGCTATTTTATATAGAAAAAAATTGAACTCTCTTCCCTCTCTTGGCCCAAGATTGATAATGACCGAAGAGTAGGAAAAGATATTCCTTTGTGGGATGCATGCCTCCTCAAGGTGCCTCAAATTTTGTTTTCCTTGATTGAAATTGAAAAAGAATCATCTTTACCTAGTATGTCAAGTGGTCATGGATATTGAATTTTCACCCTCCCCAGGAATGTGCAACTATCAAAGGATAAAGCGTGTTGTGTGCAAAAAGTCTTTGTTGTTGGTGCATTGTTTGCTAATTTTGTACTAAACCTTAGGAAATAATTAAATTTTTGTCCTTCATAATTTATTTCTCCTAGAAAATAATCATTTGTACTGTTTGATTAACATTCTCTAATTTATTTTTCTTGTATTATTTTCTAGTGTTAACAGTTTCCACCTGATGTATGAGGTCTAGGAGGAACCGTATAGCCGAAATACATTACGTTTTCTTTTTTGTGTGATATTTTTGAGAGAGAGAGAGAGAGAGAGAGAGAGTAACTTGTTATGGAAATAAGTAGGGGAACCCCTTGTATGAAGTAAAAATGAAACCATGCTCTGTAGGAAACTTGCAAGTAATAAAATAATAAATATTTCTATGATGTAGTTATGTCCCATGCTCGTGATGCCTACTAGTTAAGCTAATATGACAGATATTGGTTCTATCATGTCACATTGTGGTAGGTGACCTGCTCTTGGTTACTGACACCCTCGAGGGCGTCTTTTCTTTGAAAAAAAAAGTTTAATGTGGTACCAACATGCATTGTGTCAGTATGGTACTTTCGAAGAATGTTCTAAATGTATGCATGAGTATTTAACTGCTAGGGACCTTCCCATGTGAGAATTGGTGAAAGAGATGCTTATTGATATATGGATCTTCGACGGATTCTGATAGAGTGCAACAGTTATGAAGTATGATACTATCCTGACATGAAAATAGGTGTTTATGTTGAATGTCTGAGAGGATCGATGACATAAATGGGCAATGTTCATTCCCACCGTGCCATCCGAGGATGCCCCTATTGCAGTGAGGACTCATCCAAAGTCGTACCTCCATCCTGGAAAGTGGTTGTTGAAGTCGACAAGAAGGAAGAATCAACCAATAGAAAAAATTATTGACACAAGGGATCAAGGTTTCTGATGAAGCAAGGTGTAGTGAGATAGGTTAACAAGACATGATGGTTATAAATGGATACAACTGATGATGACAGTTAACTAGCCTGAGGTCAGAGATGTAAATGCGAGGGGCGACAGTCATAACAACTTATGATGGGGAAATCCCCGGGGTTGGTAGGACATCCAAGGTGGGTGTATGTTTTCTATAACTGACATAATTGGGTGTGGTAAAGAATGCAAAGCTCTGACCAAGGGTGATTAGGGACTGCTGCCAAGTAAGAAATGTAAATATATGGGTGGAAGTTTTCTTCTAAAAAATATTTTTACATTTGCCAAAATAATACGAAAGTGGGTTGGATGTACAAGCACGAATATGGGTGCCCCATTAACTTGTATGATCCTGCATGATTATGTAAGGAGTGTGTTTTGATGAGGGTGGGGGTCTCATTGGCTAGTCTCGGTGCGATGGTGATGAGGCGAATGAAATATTAAATATGGGCTATCATTATGAGGGTATGGTAGGAAAAATGTGAAACACGGTGATGCATTTTTGTTGATCTGCTTATAGAGAATGGTGGTCGGGGAATAGGGTTTCAATATGTGATGGGTAAAACTGAATGATGTTTGATAATTTATGCATGAATATGAAGTGGTTCCCGGGCCAAAGTTTGTGGCCATGACTCCAGATAGTGATGTATGGTCTAAATAAGTGATGGATGCCATGGAAGGTGTGGATATACCGACTTGCAATGATGTTTATCACGTACAAGGTGAGGTGATGATAAACATGGTCAAGTGAATGAAACGTATGGTTTTATTATTATGAGGAAGTGATGTCAGGATATTCAAATCTTTTTAGAGGGAAGCCTATCATGTTGAGAATATAATGATACCTGCTCTTGTACTTTTAATGTTTGGGAAGTATGGTGATTTCGTGTCTTTGAAACATCTGCGGCCAATACCCCAAGTAAAAGCATATTTTTTATACAAATATTTTCAAATAACTGAATTAAAATAAATAAGAGAGGGTGTACCTGAAATATAGTATGGAGGGGGTGGGCATTAGGCCTAAAAATTTATTTTTTGTTAAAAATATAACAAGGAGATCCATATTGAAGAAGATGAAGTGTTGATCACTATGTATCTCACGGTTTTGTGATTAGGTACCCTGAGCTCCAATTATGTGTTCCCAAAAATGGTGCAATGGGTGATATAAAAGCTAAGATGGCCCTTTTTAGGTCATTTTTGTCTTCTAAACTTGAGAGGTTAGAGGCTAATATTGGAGCGTTTATTTCCATTGTAGTCACCTAGAGCACTATGGATTCACGCCGAGAGTTCTAGATAGGAACTAGCACCTTATCCTCTTCAATTTTGTCATTTTCATGCTAGGGGACATACAGGGGTATCCTGTATGGCCTCATTTATCCTAGTTTGTTAAGGATCATGCGGGTGACTCAATGGGAGTTGCATCGGTGTTGCACAAATACCTGCTATTTGTGCAGAGATCCTGCATCTTTTGAATTCTAAGCCCATTGTTCTCTGCACGTGTGTGAGATATAGGCAAGGAGATAGTGTACCTATGATTTTTATGGCGCATAGTTCTTCCAAACTGAGGAAGTTATTTTTCAGAGTTTTTTGCTTTAAAAAACTAATTTTTTGGTGTTTTTGGTGGCAAGATGCTTTGGAGGAGAGAGAATGGCATGTCCTCCATGACCAGGTGGCCCAAAATCCACATGCATTTTAGTATTTGGTCTGTTGGGGGTTACTAAAGTTCCTTGAGAAACCCCTTCTTAGGTCACAGGATTCGCTCTTACAGTACCTAGTTTAGTGTTGGGACTGTCAGAGGTGCCTGATGGTAGTGTGGGCAGAATTGTCTATAATTGTTCACCTGGTGGGGTCATATTCACCCAACTAGGTATCAGGGCCACATATATCCATCTTGCGACAGCTCTAGGCAGGGAATTTATTTTACTAGGCTATATTTGTGTATCGAGGTATGTTTAGCCAGCTGGCCAGGGTACAGTGATCTGCATCTACTACTTTTGGTTATGCCAGCATATTGTGTTGCATTATGCATGAGAGGTTTTTTATGCTACAACCTCTTTTTGCAGTGGAATTTTGGCCTTCGAGGGATCCTTAGATGCATCGATGTGGTCTAGTTATGCCTCGTCATGGTGGGGGTGAGGTTGGATGATATTGGCACGCGACTGTCAAGAAGTGGTTCAACTCGAACCCTTAGTTACTTCTAGAGTTATCGTATGTTGGGGTGGACTTTCAGGGTGATCCGAATATGGGTCTTCCTCCTAGCTACACTTGGGGGCTAGCAGGTATGCCCTTTAGTTTTTATGCATTGTCAATACTTTTTTCATATATCTATGTATATGTTTTTATAGTGATGTTAATATCATGATTGTTTTACTTTGGAAATGTAGGGCAGATGGGGCATCCTTTAGCCTTCCTGGTTGGCCATGAGCCTCTGAGGAGTGGTGCGTCATGCTCTGCCAGGAGTGTAGGTCAGTATAGGTGGGCCCTCAAGGGAGGGCAACAATTCTGCTACTGTTAAGGGTGATGCAACACTACTGGGGTGTGTTGCGGAGGTTGAGGCCCGAGCATTGGCTTCTGAGGCTTGAGTTGTAGATGTTTAGGCTCAGATAGCAACTGTGGAGGCTCGAGCTGTAGATGTTGAGGCTCGTGCTCAAGTAGTTGGCGCTTAGTTTCATGATTTCAAATAATCTTAGAGTAGGTTGGAGGGCCTTACTCAAGGCCTGCCTACTAAGGGCTTTGATGACATGGAATATATTTGGCTAAAGATAGTGATGGCTCGTGAGCGGGCACATCACCCAACATTATGTCAATCAACACTTTTGGCAGCTATTGCTGCTTTTATTATCACCTTGGGTGCAGATGTGGGTTCAGAGGACCTAGTTGGAGGGGCTCAACACTAGATTTTTGATGTATGGCCTAAGGAAAGTACCCTTTATGAGGATGATTCTCTATGTTTTTATGACATGTATTTTTTCTTAGATGAGAACCAATGTACTTTATTCATTGTATACTGGGACACATTTATTGATGTATATATGTGAGATGTATTTTGACGGCGTTTATGATGTGTCTATGGTTAGTTTCATGATGTTTTTCTATGTTTATGATGGATTCTTTTCTTATGATGGAATTTTTCTAATGGTTGATGGTATATACAATATGCATTGCAGTCTAGGACATGGTTATCTATGTGATCGACTACTTTATTTTGATCTCTTGGTATATGTGTAAATGTAATGTGATTAAAGTGGCGAACCAATCTTCGTGCTTGTAGGTAATTCCTAAACAGGAGTGAATCCTATACATGAAATGTTTGGTTTAACTGCATTACCACTAACTAGGAATCAAGAAATACATGTAAATGGTTTATGACTTGGTTTGAGGAAAAAATTAATAGTCTGATGACTGCGTCATATTTTGCTTGATTGTTTGTGGCTGACCCAATGCACACTCTGTTGGCGAGGTAAGGTAATTGGTGAGGAGAGTATATGGCATAGATGGAAGGAGCTGAATTTTGTGATCATTGAGAGGCTCCATCAACAAATCCAAAATAGTAGATGGGTGGATGATCCATCTGTGACACAAGAGCATGGTTTTTTGAACAAGTCTATGATGATTGAGATCATCATAAAACATTTATGTTACATACATATTTACTCTCATTAGGAGAATTTTGAGGTCTAAAATGGGCCTCCTAAGAAAAATTTACAACAAAAATAAACTTTGTAAGAACCAATAGGATTCAAGATGATGATGTCAACCATGAGGAATGATTCCCCATTTTTTAAGTAAAAGGGTAAAAATCTTAAAAAATAATAAAATAATAAAATTGCTTTTTCAACTCGTATTTTCAACTTATCTCCCAAATTTTTTACTCAAATTTTGAACGGGAGTACTCATTGGATGAAAAATTTAATTCCTCATCCAAGGAGTACCCATGTTGCATACTTTCGATGGACCCTGCTACACTAAAAATGAGAAATACATGAAAAATGTGATTACTATCATGTTTTTCATGTATTTCTCATTTTTCTTGTAGCAGGACCCATAGAAAGGATGAAACATGGGTACTTCTTGGATGAGGAATTAAATTTTTCATCCAACGAGTACTCCCGCTCAAAATTTGACTAAAAAAATTGGGAGATAAGTTGAAAATATGAGTTTAAAAAGCGATTTTTTCTTTTTTCCCTCTAAAATTTGATGATGTAATCAAATCTTATTTAATCATTTCCACTATTATTTTATAATTTCCTTAGGAGGCCCATTTTAGACCTCAAAATTCCCCTAATGAGGGTAGTGATACTTTCCTCTTTATGGGTGAATCTTCTTAAGGTAGAGCCCATTGACGGGGTTGTTGACGGGGCTCTGAAAAAATGTATGCTCCTTTAAGTAGACAATGTTTGATAATGTAAGGGACCTTCCATAATGTTTCAAACTTCTTGGGTCCTATGGTTTCTTTTGCAACTTCATAGCAGTTGACTAGTTCCCCCTCAGTAAATGAGCGAGGGGTGATGTTGGGGTTGAATGATGCATTCACCCTTTTCTTGTAGGCTTCATTGTGTTGGAGATACTCTCATAGGCTTTCTTCGATGAGTTATAGATATACCAGTAATTTCTCTAAAGGCTGAGTATCAGTGAGAATTTCGATAACGGATTGTAAGGTGGGAATTTCATATTCGATGGGAAGCATGACCTCCACCCTGTATAGTAATAGGAAGGGTGCGAATCCTGTTGGGGATTTGACCACTATGCAGTATGCCCATAAGGCTGAAAACACCATATGGTTCCAATTGGTTTTGTGGTTATTTACCATGCACTGTAACATCGTTTTGAGTACTTTGTTGACAAATTCCACCTGGTCATTGGACTGGGGGTAGTATGGTGATTCAAATTCATGCGTAGATCCAAGTTGTTAGGATAGCTCCTTCAATATTTCATTCTCAAAATTATTTCCATGGTTAGATACTAACTCCTTAGGTACACCGAACTGTGTAATGACATGGTTGAAGAAAAAATATGTTGCGGTTTCTACGGTGTTGTTGTACGTGGGCATGGATTTTTTCCATTTGGTGAAATAGTTGAAAACAAATATGATGTACTTGTAGTTACTTGATGATGTGGGGTTCCAAGTCATGAATTCAATGCCCCATTTGCAATATGGTACTCCTACAATGACGGGGTGCAGAGGAGTTGGAGGGGATCTTGCCCTCTGAGCGTAACATTGGCATCACTCACACCTTTTGACTACTTGAATGCAATCATGAAACAAGGTGGACTAGAAATAACCAACACAATGGAATATTTCGGTGGTAGCCATACCGGAGAGGTGGTCATTGTACCCCACTATGACAATAATTTAGGACCTGCTCAACTTGGTCGTGAGTAAGGCATTAATGAAAAATGGTGTGTACACCCCGTTGATAAAGGACGTCCCCCATTAAAAGGTATTGGGGGGCCTGATGGCATATGCTCCTTCAGTTGTCATGGGTGAGCTAGGGTTTGAAATTTTGGTTTCACAGAAAAAGAAGGATGTCTTCATACCAAGGGTCCTCTGTTGTTACTAAGAACAAATGATCATCAGGTAATGAGTCGTTAATGAGGTATCCTTGGGTCTCGTTAGGAAGATCAGTAATGAAATCACTATGATGAGTGCTTTATTGGTCTTAGGGGAGATGAATTATAGGTCAAATTCCTACAATATAACTATCCATCGGGCGTACTTATGCTTCATCATGCGGTGGGTTAGAAAATATCGCATGGGATTGATAGTTTCTATGACTATAATGGTTCTAAGGATGATGTAATTCCAGAGATTTTTTACTACATGTACTAGGGCTAGGGTTGTTTTCTCTTTTGGCTCATACCTCAAGGCAGACCCAACTAGGTTCTTTCTTATGTAATAAATTATATGCTCTTTCTTGTCTGGTGCATACTGGAATAGAACCCCCATAATGGTTTTATCTGAAGCAGATAAGTATAAGGTGTAGTATTTTTTGTAATTGGGTGGGTTGATAAAGAGGGTTGAAGATAAGGTGTATTTTAGTGCCTAAAATGAATTTTGAGCCTGGTCATCTCATTTGAAAGGAATTTTTTGACGGAGAAAACGTAGGAAGCCCTACACGCATGTGGCATAGTCGAAGACTGTAGCATGGTAAGAATTTGGCCTTACCCTGCAAACTTTGAAGTTGATTTAATATTTTTGGTGGTGGTACCTCTTTGATTGCCTGGACCTTGAGGCGGTCGACTCTAATTCCTTGTGGGGATACTATGAATCCTAACAGTCTTCTAGCGATAACGTAGAAGAAACACTTGAGATGTTTCAAGCATATATTTTATTTCTGACATTGTTGAAATACTAGTCGTATATATTCCAAATGGTCAGCTCGCTTCTTGGATCATACCATAAGGTCGCCCAAATAGGCCAGGATGAGTTGAGCTAGGTCATGGAAGATATAGTTCATGGCCTACCAAAAATGTGGTGTTAGCATTTTCAAGACCAAATGGCATAACTTGGCATGTGAATTTTCTCCAAGGGGTAGTGAATGAAATGTTGTACTGATTCGTATGTCAAATATGAATCTGGTTGCACCCCGAGAATCCATCAATGAAGGATAAGGTTTCATGACCGGTGCAAGAATCAATGACTTGGTTGATGAGTGGATTGGAGTATTTTTCCTTGGGACAAGCTTTGTTTAGGTATCAAAAATTGGTACAGACTCGAATGGTGCCCTATTTTTTCATGATGGGTATAGGGTTGGAAACCCAAGACGTGTAAGAAATCAGATATATGAATTTGGCTTTATGGAGCTTGTCTTTCTCCTGCTTGATTGCTTCATCTTTAGATGGGTGTAACTGACATTGTTTCTAGCAGATGGGTGAGATGTTGGGCCATGTGTCAATATGATGCTCCACGATTGTGGGACTCAAACCTGGAATTTTTGAATAATAATATGCAAAAATGTCCCTATAATATTGTAATAGGGTTGTATATGTAGTTACTTCTTTTAGAGAGCATGCTTCCCCAAATATATTTCATCAATTTTTTCTAGTTTTTTGAAATATTTACCTTGATGCTAGGTGAAATATTCTACCTGTTTCCTTCATCAAACCCATCGGGCATCAGGATAGGTTTCTTGAACAAATATACTTTTATTTATGGCATGAAGTATTTTGATTAAATGGCATAAATTCCCTCAATTTTTGTTCTGTTAGGCACAAATTATTTTTCTGATAGAAAAAGCGAGCAGTGGTGCATGGAATTCCATGGAAAATCAAGTTTCATTGTAGCCTCTAATATATCCTCATCAGAGTGAAACAATATTTCTAAGGGGGTATCTCTTTGTGCGAGGCCGTGAGGAATGGGTTTGGGCCTAAAACTGCTGGTCGAAGGACACAAATATGATTCTATGGCTGATGCCATAGAACCAGATGAGGTTGATAGAGCGCAGATCGGATGTGTTTGCACTGTCCAAGGTATTTCTACTGATGCAGTAGTTGTAGTGGTATCGACACCAAGAAATGATGAGAAAACAACACGAGTCATGGTTCCCATGGATTATGAGATGAATCATATATGATGTTGTGTGTCATCAACATTAGATGGAAGAAGGATTTTCGTAATGTTTTTTTCGATTTTAGCCAGAGGAGGTCCATGCTCTCTTGGTGGTGTACAAGGGGTACAAGTATCTTCCTTTAATTGAATATTTTTTCAGATGTAGAGATGTCGAAATGTTTATAACATAGGGAATTTTCTTGTATCATGGGAGTGAATGGTGAAAATGTTTCATGGATTAAAGGTAATCACCGAATATATGGTATACAATCCAATACTACTCATGATGTAAGACGATGATGATTGGGGATGGTCGTGATATTTTTCATTTCTGCATTTCTTCCATCTTTAGGTCTTGGATTTTGTGTGATATGGATCCCATGGGAGTTTTTGTTTTAACATTGTTCTAGCTACTCTCCATCATGGAATAGACTAACAGTTCTCCATGTGATGAAATTGGGAGCATATCCTACAATAGCAGAGAGTGATCTTCTCTTGATTATAGAGATGTATTTCAAGGATGGGGTTTACTATGCACAAAATTTATATGAACCTATTCAACTCACGACATTGGTTAACCATGTGGTTACTTTTATTACATAGGGAACATGAGAATTTAGGTTTTCACCCCACCCTGCTGGGGCACCTAGTTGCCTTCTCATATCTAGGTTGCTGGTGGTGAAGAGAGGACGGAATCATTGCTACTAGAAGTATATCCTCAGATACATAGAGGATGGACCTAGATGCTTCATTCTCCTAGGTTGTGTAACTTTCTACGGACTCTGAATCTGAACTTTCCAAGTCGGTGTTATTGGAAATGAATAGGCGTAGAGAATATAATGCTAAGCAGAATCAGGGAACGTAGGGAAAATGATGGAGATGGTGGTTACCCTAGAAGATTTGACAAGAGTGTTGATTGAGACTAGTGAAATATATTTAAACCATTAGAGTTACTAGGTAACATCTCTGAAATAACTCCAATGATTCACATTGAGCAATCAAATGATCATGCTTGTCGCATAATGAAAAAAATGGTACTTGAGGCTGAGTATGGTTATGGGGGGGAGATGGTTGTCCTGGTGGCCATTTGTCTTTCGATATATATAAAATGGTCCTAGTTGATTCGGTCCCTTGGGTTGTGTTGTTGTCTACGAATTCTATATCTGAGTTTGCTGAGTGGGAGTTTTCAACGATGAAGCTTCGCATGAAATCTAACATAGATCAAAGACGATGGATATGGCGAAAATGGTGCACATGATGGTTGCTTCGACAGATCTGACATGTATGTCATTTGTGCTGAGATAATTTTATTTGGGGAAATTTTGGAATTGGATACCAATGGTTGAATTCCATTAACTTGGGGCATTGGGTGATCAATTGATTAGGTTCATCACATAATGCACAAATCGGGACATGGAGTGTGGCCTCTGTTTTCCTTCTTTGAGTCATTGGGTTTGTTGAGTACGATCATGATGTGGGCTATTATTGTATGTATAATATGGTTTTGGATCCATCTTCTTCCATTTGTATGGATGTTGTAGAGGGGTCCTGAATATTGGATTCCTCTAGGGCTTGTAATGCATCCCAATATCAAGGCATCTCCTGGCAGTGATGGGGGTAATTCTTGTATTGGTCGCATATGGCACACACATGGTTGGTATGTAATGATTTACCTTGGTTATTCATGACCTTTTCCTTTCTATGGGTGGCTAAGGCCGCGACATTTATTTCGACATGTAGAATACCTTTTAACTCATCTAATTCCATACAAATGTTAGTAGGATGGCCTACAAAATTACACAATGCACAAGGTTGCAATGCCCTTGGAAGCCTAGGGGTGTCGACCTTTTTTTGTTTCTTGTTATCCTTCATAGTAGTACCAGATGGTGTTAATACAGGGGATTATTTGGTTATTGAAACGTATTAAGAGGTAATAGGAATTATTCTTATCGAGGTAATGCTTGGGTTTCAATACATGGCCGGAGGGGCCAAATACTAGACTAGTATTGCGAAAGCCATATTTGAAAATGTAAGAGTTTCCATGACTCTTTGAGAAAAAACCAGGTGGGGGATACAAAAATGGGGTTTGGGAGACAAATATGGTAGGAATGTCAAATCAAAGGTGATGACATCCATGCTACCAGTTTCTGGTTCCAAGCTGGTTTTGGTGTTTGATGAACTCATCATGCACACCGTTTCCTCCATACATTCTAGGGCTTCCCCTGGTATTATGGGGGGGTGTTCTGGGCATGTTCCCAGTATAAAATATGGTTTGAATTGGCCAGGATCAAATTTCATATATCTTGTGATTGGCTTAGTAGTTGTATCTATTTAGTGTAATAAAACATCTAGAGTGATCACAATTTTTTTTTCGTAGTATGTGAGTTGGTCAATGGTGATGATTCTGTGTTCATGAGGGAACAAAATCACCCTAAAAAAGAGTATGCTATTGCGGTCATAACATTAATGTAACCTCCCCCACCCCGGAGGAGGATATTGTAGTCTAATTGCGCATCTAAGACCTCAATGTCTTTGAGGATTTTTTTTTCGGCTAGGTGCACTTGTGAATTTGGAAAAGACGTACGGGGGCTGATGGGTGCCAGTCATATGCTCTTAGCATGATGTCAGATGGTTTTAATTTAGGCAATCCTAACATTTTCCAAATTTTTTTGGACATGTTGCATGTGGATTCTCCTTCATCCACAATGCAACAATGGATGGTGATGTTCCGAACTGAAACCAATATTTGGAAATAAACTAGGAAAGGAAGCCTGGGGCCTATATTTTCTAGATCGACAACCATTAGGTCAGAATTTGAAGGGTTGAATGCCACTGCGTTGGTCTTTATTGTAGGACTTCTAATGTTGACATGGATCCTAGAGATTGAGCTAAGTCGTCCACTATACTATAGCTATGAGAAGCTTTGGAATTATTCCCTATGCAACTTGTTGGTCCTTTGACCATTTTTGGGAGGGGATCAATAGTTATTTTGGAGATGGTTAATGGCACAATAGGTGCGATCGTACTTGTGCCTAAAGCTTTGGTATCTAAGGGTGCATCGTAGTTACTATTCCGTGTTTGGAAGAACAATTCTTTTCTAGACATGTAGATATCATGGTTGTTTCCTCCGACATTGTTTTGGGGTGGTTGTTGTTGAAAGGTACTAACCAATCCTTCATGGGGGAAGGGTCCTTGCATCACTGGAGGCTTCTGGTTTTTTCCCCCTTTCCCTCAGTTACCCTAAATTCACTTTAACTTAGGAAGTCGAGACAGTGGTGGGTGTAATGGCCGTATTCACCACATATGGCACAAGAATGATTTGTCCTTACACAATTTGTCTTGTTTTTCATTTGTGAGTTGTTGGTTGATTCTTGGTTCTAATTCCGGTTGGAGTTTCCCCTAGCCTGAGATCATGAGGGGCATTGTTGATTGTTTCCCCCTTGTTTAGAGGCTCCCTTTGGTTTTCTCTTTGGTTTTTTCTTTACAGTGTTTGGAGGATTATTCTTATTCTCCTGATTATGTGAAGGTTGCTATTGAGCTTTTGAGGGTTACACAAGGTTAACCGATGCATTGTTTTGCACTGAGGGTATATTTTGTGTGGAAAAATGGGAGTGTTTGTTTCCTTGTCCCTGGTTGGAATATGTATGTTGGGGTGGTTTTCTAGTATCACAATTTCTAGCTAAATATTGAGTCCCTTGCAAAGGAGGGTATGGACCTCCTTGTTGTTGGTGGTATGCAATTACCCTATTAGTCATGTTCTGTAAAAGTTAATGTTGTCTATGAAAATACCCTGGTTGTGATACATTCTTCACAGTATCGTAAGAGTATCATGGGTACTGATAACTTTTGTTTGGTTGAATTTGGGCTATGGACCCTATCACACCGTTGTTACACAAAATTTTATCACTGTCCTTGAATTCCCCATCTCACCTATTGGAGGGTAATTTGTGTGATCAATAAGTAGTTTCATGCCTTGAAAATACCATCATTGCATCCATTTTCATGAGGAAAACATTCCTTTTGATGACCATTTCCTGAGCAGACCACTAAAAACACCGGTTTTTGCCTTGGTGCAAGTAGCTAGTTACACTCTCGTGCTGAGCTGGAAAATTAACACTGAGCCCATGCCAGTTGGTGCTCTGTCCTAGTTAAGCACCCACACTAATATATTTATGGAAAGTTTTTTAAAAATATAGGTGAAGTTTCAATCACAACAACTTCGTGGATGAGTCATACGGAGTGGTTCGACTGAACAACCATGAACTCCCTCCTTTAGTTAGTTATTTCCACCTCCCTTGGAACTCTCCTAAAGGATAGGACTCTCTCCCACCTTTGTAGGGATCCCAACCTCCTCCTCTCCTCTATAAATATAGCCATCTTCCATTTATGTGCTAGTTGAACTTATTCTAGTGGAACAAATAGCTGAAACGTTAGCAGAGAGAAGAAGCAATCATAGCTTCGGGAGAATAGTGCAGAGTGTGATTGTTTGTGTGTGTTAAGAACATAGTGAGATATTGGACCTTTGTTCATGAGGGTGTGGCAAACATGCTTGGATAAAGACCTCCACAGTGGAGTCGCCAATTTGTTTTCGGGGTAAATCCCCTCTGCAGACAAAGGCGATCCCTCTAGCCCTAGGGTGGGTATAGCAACTATGGGAACATACTAACATCTACCTTCCTAGATTGTAAATGAAATTTAGAGTAAGGAAGATGACCTACCATGTCACTAACCTAGGAATCCCTTCCGAAGGGAATCCTGGTCGTTTTCCTTCTTTTGGGAATTTTGGTGCTCCTTATATGGAAACATTCTCCCTACCTGGGCTAATTGTTGGGTTGCATGTTTGGTTATTCTCAACTTCTGTAGTCTCGAGTGTTCTAACTACCATACAACCATCCCCTCCACCTGAACAAAATTATGTTGCTTCTAAGGTGGACCTCTCCCCTTCTTCGCCTATTTCTTTGTCCTCCTCTTCTACTTCACTTGGTGAAAGTCTGGATTCTAGTAACCAGGTGGCTAAGAAGAAGAAGAAGAAGACAAAGAAGAAGAAGTCAAATAAAAGAGAGGCTAATGCTGCAGCTATTGTGCCTAAGAAACCTTCCCTTGCGAAACCATCCCATCTTACACGAAAAGTAAAATTCCCTTGCATGCTTTGTAAAGGTAACCATATGCTTTGAGACTGCCCTGGCATTCCCAAGGTACTTGACGCATGGTCTGATGGCCATCTGTCGTTGCCTTTGGCTTCCGGAGGTCATATTGGTAGCACATCTTCGACTAGTTCTTATAAGACTCTTAAAAAACAGGGCAAGATTACCAATCCCTGTAAGTTGTGTTAGGGACATCATCCCATTCACCTTTGTCCATACATGGATGAAGCCAAGAGAGTGTTGGAAAAATCCACTGTTTCTACACCCTTCTTTCTGGTTGGTTATGAGAAGCTTTCTTCGAGTCCTCTGCTAGTTGATTCCACGATCGGTCAAGTGTCATCCTTGCTCGATCCCACTCCCCTAGAAATTAAAATTCATAAATCCGTTCCCGACCAACCGTTGGTTAAGGAATCGATCTATTTGACTTCATCTGTGGTTCATCAGGTCTTTTCCGTTGAGAGTGGATCTCATCCCCCTCATGTTCTTCTTATTTCATCAGATTCTTCAGAATTGGTGAAATATTCTTCCATCCCTATAGTTCAAGACACTGTTCCTCCTACTCCCATGATGGAAGTCCCAGAGGGTGCTCCTCTTACTCCAATAACACCGGGGGAATACCACCTCAGTTCAATGGTATCCACTCCAAGTAGTTTGGTCACTTCCTTTGATTGGAGTCGATTTGCAGGATATCGCCTTCCTTCTTATGTTCCTTTTGAGACCACGGTACAAGTCTTCAATATGATCGTACCTAGCACTTTTATAGATGAAGGTGCATCTGTTAGTGTTCTATATTTAACTACTTGGCAAGATTTTGGTTCTTCGTCGCTTGTGCCTATTACGCAGAATCTGTTGGCATTTAATAGAAGAACTAGTCAACCGTTACGGATCCTTCTGAAGTTGCATGTTACTTTGGGAGGGAAAACCGCCTATATAGATGTGATGGTTGTTCCAAGCCCCTTGGATTTCAATTTACTCTTGGGGCACGACTATACGTATGTCATGGGTTCACTTGTCTCTTCCCTCTTTCGTGTGATCTGTTTCCCACACAAAGGTCAGATCGTGATCATTGATCAGCTTTCATTCTTTGGTCTTGGCATGCAATATGGTCCACCATCATCCCTTCTGGGTCTTTATCCACTGGTTTTATCTTCCTCGTCACCGGTTAATTATGTGGCTACCTGTCCCATGCCCGCATTTAGTGATAGTGCCATTGTGCATCATGTGCTGGGGGCATTGGGTCCTGATTTTCAAGATGTTTTTCTCCCATCAGATGTGAACCTCTTGGAATCCATGACTTCTTATTCATCATGATTAAAGTTTGTTCAAGCACAGTTTGTTTCCTTGTGTCAAGATCCCTAAAAAAGGAAACAAGATGTCATGGAGCATAGTTCATTTCCTTGTTTCAAGCTCCTTAAAAAATGAAACAAGGTTGTCGGAGCACAGTTTGTTTTCTTGTGTCAAGCTCCTTAAAAAATGAAACAAGCTCGTTGGAGCGCAATTTGTTTTCTTGTGTCAAGCTCCTTTAAAAATGAAATAAGCTTGCTGCAGCATGGTTCGTTTCCTTATGTCAATCTCCCTAAAAAATGAAGCAAGATGTCATGACGATAGTTCTTTTAATGTGTCAACCTCGTTAAAACAATGAAACATGTTCCCATTCAATTAAAGTCTTTTCCAGATCTCGTAAAATCCCAGTTGAGTCTTTCTATTGATCTCGTAATTTGAATCTTCACTCGATCTACCATTCATATGGACTGAAGCTTGGGGGGCATATACCCTTAATTGAGTCACCATGCTGGGGGCATGCTTACTTTTTCAAGCATAGTTTATATTTTCTTCAAGCTTGTGTAAAAATGAAACCACTCCCATTTTACCTCTCGTGATTGCCATTTTATCAGCCTTTTTTTCCATATGAGCCTTGGTTTTCTCATTCCATCGTCACTATCTGCTTGGCTGATCATATGCCCCCACTTGGTTATTTTACCCATTCCTGAGGAACCTCTGCAATGAGTGGTCTTGTTAGACATCTTGTTAACCTTTAATTGTTCTCAGAAGTTCCACCATTAACGGAACCAGTAGCTACCCTTAATACCACTCGCTCCTCCAGGAGCAGTCATCTTTCAGCTCTTTTCTGACTCTCTAAAATTGAAAATATTGTTGAGACTCTTGTCATTTTGAACTCGTTAAATGTCTAAGAAACGATATCTACCCGGTATACGTTTACCCCTTTTTTAGGCTGGGATAGATTATTTACAAAAAATTAATACCTTAGCCTATCGCGACTAAGAGGTTCTTTCAGATATTGTTTTATACCTTTTCGGATCTAAGGGACTATTTACAAAAATGGACTTGTTGGAGTTTTATTTTCTTCTTCTTTTCAAACTCTCTAAACACGGAAAGATTCCTAGTTCTCCTTTTGTTAGACTCATTAAACCTAGATGACATCGGATTTCATTGTCATGATGTTACTCAAGTTCCTCCTTCCTAGGGCTCGTAAAATGTACTAGGATGGATTTGTCCGAAGGACAAACTTATATGACAAGCATATGTTATCCTCTTCAAGCTTGTGTAAAAATAAAGAGGTACTCGCCAGAAATGGTGGGGGAAAATGGAATTTTTTCATCAGTTGTGTCAGCAGTATGTCACTTTTGAACATGACACTTATCTACAGTTCGTGTCGGGTTGGGATATCTTCATTCTGTCACTTTTCCTCCATGGGTTTGGGAAATCCATTTTCCTCTCATTTTATTATAAATTTTGTCAACATGACCTCTGATCCTATTTGAGTCAAATGCTGCCAAATTCCAGAGTCGTGTCGCTAATATGTTCAAGAGAAAATCCTTCTGCAGTTTGTACATTCTTGATCCTCTGTTTCAGTCTTGATTCACACTCATATTACATCCTTTGTTTCGTGTTGATGATGTGGGATTCATTATGACCCTCCTTCTATGGATCGCTTCCTGTCGACTTCAGCTCATTATCTCGGAAGTTGATATAGAGAATCCTTTATGGTACCTTAGAGCTTGCATGCCCCAATGGCAAGTTCTTCGCATTCGACGACAGGTTCACATCATTGGCCTTCGTTCGGGTGATTTCACGAGTGTTCGACTTCAGATCATTGTTCGCCGAGATTGTACTAGTAGTACCTTGAGAGGCATTGACATTATGGGTGGTTTCTCTCACACTTTTTAATGGTTCACATCATTGACTGGTAATCAAGTTATTTTCTAGCATGTTCGACTTCAACACGTCTATTCACATGTTGGAATTTGTACATTGATCGAGTGGTGTTGGAGCGCAAGACCCTGGGCTTCGATCACAAAAGTCTAGGTTGTGAGGAGTGATTTGTCATTCATAATTATATACATGATTCTTTAGACGGATGGATGTGACCATACTGTGGGTTCGCTTGTTTTGATCCTCTCTATACAGATGGCTACGCGCATAGCATGGATATATTTCATTCGGATGGCTACGTCCATGCCAAGGACCGATGCACATGATCCTCTTCTTGATGGATAATTATGCCTATACCATGGATTCATGTATTTTTCATCAGATATTTCAGTTATGTATATGTATCTATGCTTTATTTTCAGGTCTCCCAACAGTAGCGTCTGGTTCCTTGCACGTACACTAGTACATTTGGCGGAAATTCCGACACTTGGTTCCGACGCTTTTGACCAAATGTCGGAAATTTTCCCAAATTTTTTCCATCCCGCCCGGAACCGTTGATCCTCTCTATATGGATGGTCGCGCCCATACCGTGGATCTATTTCATATGATCCCTTTATTTGGATGGTTGCATCCATGCCGAGGATCCATTCACATGATCCTTTTCTTGATGGATAACTGTGCCTATACCATGGATTCATGCATTTTCAATAGATATTTTAGTAATGTATATGTATCTATGCTTAATTTGCAGGTCTCTCGACAGCAGCGTCTAGTTCCTTGCATGTACTTGTAAAGCATTTTACCCCTCACTCATATTCGGACTTCATACTTTAGGGGGCATCTGTTACACAGTAATTTGTCACTATCCCTACAATCCCCATCTCGCACATTGGAGGGTCATTTCTGTGGCTAATTAGAAGTGTCATGCCTTGCAAATACCATCAATGCATCCCTTGCATGGAGGACAACATTCCCACTATTGACCATTTCCTGAGCAGACCATTAAAAACGCCTGTTTTTGCCTTGGCGTGAGTAGCCAGTTACACTCCCGCGTCGAGCTGGAAAATTAACACTGAGCCTACACCAATTGGTGCTATGTCCTAGTTAAGCGCCTGCGCCAATCTGTTTATGGAAATTTTTTTAAAAATAGAGGCGAAGTTTCGATCACAACAATTTCGTGGATGAGTCATAGGGAGTGGTTCGACTGAATAACCACAGCCTCCCTCCTTTGGCTTCTTTTTTCCACCTTATGGGGAAACCTCCCAAGGGATAAGGCCTCCATTCCACTATTGTAGGATCCCAACCTCCTCCTCTCCTCTATAAATATAGCCATCTTCCATTGATGTGCTAGTTGAACACATAGCTAAAAAAGTCAGCATAGAGAAGAAGCAATCATAGCTTCGGGAGAATAGTGCAGAGTGTGATTGTTTTTGTGTGTTGAGAACATAGTGAGATATTGGACCTTTGTTCATGAGGGTGTGACAAAAATGTTTGGATACAGACCTGCCAAATGAGAGTTTCAACATCAAGGCTTGGTTGTAAAGTCCCCTTGTCTTTATCATAATAAAATGCATCTGATGTTTATCTTCCATTCTTGTTTACATCTATAATGAGATTTCTAGCATTCCTTGATCAATTAGATAGGTTGTAATTTTTCTATGTTTATCAAGGTATTACGCTTGTCGTGTTGTCTTGACTGTATATATAGGTAATATAACATTGATCACAGCGTGTATCGAGCTGGAGAAGTGTGATAGATCAAGTAGTTTCGATGGAAGATGATAACATAGCATTAGAACGAGGTAGGTCATCTTCCTAGCTCTGAATTTCATTTACAATCTAGGAAGGTAGATGTTAGTATGTTCCCATAGTTGCTAGACCCACCCTAGGGCTAGAGGGATCGCCTCTATCTGTAGAGGGGATTTACCTAGACAGCAAAGGTTAACATGACTAAACCTATAACCTTAACCTTAACCGTTACCCTTAACCCTAACCTTACCCTTACCCTTAACGTTAACGTGAGGTTAATATTATGGTTAAGGTTAAGGTTAATGATAATTTAAGGTTAAGGGTAAGGCTAAGGTTAAGATTATGGGTTTAGTAAAGTTAAGGTTAAGGTTAAGGGTTTGGTCAAGGTTAGGGTTAGGTTATACTGAAGGTCAAGGTTAAGGTTAAGGCTAAGGTTAAGGTTATAGGAAAGGTTAAGGTTAAGGTTAGGTAAAGGTTAAGGTGAGATTAAGGTTAGGTTAAGGTCAACATTGACCTTGACATTAACCTTAACCTTAACCTTACCCTTAACCTAACCTTAACCTTAAGGTTAAGGTTAAGGTTAGGTTAAGGTTAAGGGTGAAGGTTAAGGGTAAGGTTAAGTTTAAGGTTAGGTTAAGGTTAAGGATGAAGGTTAAGGGTAAGGTTAAGGTTAAGGCTACAGGTTTAGTAAGGTTAAGGTTAATGTTAAGGGTTTGGTTAAGGTTAGGTTATAGTTAAGGTTAAGGTTAAGGTTAAAGTTAAGGATAGGGTTAAGGTTAGGGGAAGGTTAAGGTTACATTTAAGGTTAAGGTTAAGGTTAAGGTTAAAGTTAAGGTTAAGGTTAAGGTAATAGTTAAGGTCAAGGTTAGGTTAAGGTTAAGGTTTGGTCAAGGTTAGGGTTAGTTTATAGTTAACCTTAACCTTAATCTTAACCCTAACATTAACCTTAACCTTAGGGTTATGTTATAGTTAACGTTAAGGTTACAGGTTTAGTCAGGTTAAGGTTAAGGTTAAGGTTAAGGGTTTGTTCAAGTTTAAGGTTAAGGTTAAGGTTAAGGTTAAGATAAGGGTAAGGGTAAGGTTAAGGTTAAGGTTACATTAAGGGTTTGGTTAGGGTAAGGTTAGGGTTAGGTTATAGTTAGGGTTACGAGTTTAGTAAAGTTAGGGTTAAGGTTAAGGGTAAAGTCAAGGTTAAGATTAGGTTAAGGTTAGGGTTAGGGTTAAGGTTTATATTTAGGTTAGGGGAAGGTTAAGGTAAGGTTAAGGCTACGGTTAGGTTAAAGTTAAGGTTAGGTTAATTTAAGGTTAAAGTTAAGGTTAAGGTTAGGTTAAGGGTAAAGTTAAGATTAAGGTTAACGTTAAGGTTAAGGTTAGGTTAAGGTTAAGGTTACGGTTAAGGTTAAGGTTAGGCTATAGTTAGCTTGTGTTAAGAATAAATTTAAGGTTAAGGTTAAGGTTAAGGTTATGGTTAAGGTTAGGGTAAGGTTAAAGGTTACGGTTAAGGTTACGGCTTTAGTTAGGTTAAGGTTAAGGTTACAGGTTTAGTCAAGTTAAGGTTAAGGTTAGGTAAACGTTAAGGTTATGGGAACGTTAAGGTTAAAGTTAGGTTATGGTTAAGGGTAAAGTCAAGGTTAAGGTTAGGGTTAGGCTATAGTTAAGGTCAAGTTAAGTTTAGGTTAAGGTTAAGGGTAAAGGTTAAGGTTATAGGTCTTAATCTTAACTTTACTCTTAACCTATCCTTAACCTTAACATTAACCTTAACCTGACTAAACCCATAACCTTAACCTTAACCTAACCTTAACCTTGACCTTAACTATAACCTAACCCTAACCTTGACCAAACCTTAACCTTAACTTAACCTTATCCTTAACCTTAACCTTCTGATAACCTTAACCTTAACCTTGACCTTAACTATAACCTAATCCTAACCTTGACCAAACCCTTAACATTAACCTTAAGGTTATAGCTAAGATAAGGATATGGTTATGTTATAGTTAAGGTTTATGTTAGGTTAAGTTAAGGTTAAGGTTATGGTTATGGTTAAGGGTAAATTCAAGGTTAAGGTTAAGTTAAGGTTAAGGTTAGGTTAAGGTTAAGATAAGGTTAATGTTAAGGTTAGGTAAAGGTTAAGGTTAGGGTTAATGTTAGGGTACAGTTAGGGTTAGTTTATAGTTAAGGTTAAGGTTAAGGTTAAGGGTGAGATTAACGTTAAGATTATGTTTAAGGTTTGGTCAAGGCTAGGGTTAGGTTATAGTTAAGGTCAAGGTTAAGTTTAGGTTAAGGGTAAAGACAAGGTTAAGGGTAAGGTTAGGTTAAGGGTAAAGTCAAGGTTAAGGTTAAGGGTAAGTTTAAGGTTAAGGTTAGGGTAAGGTTAAGGCTAAAGTTAAGGTTAAGGTCAAGGTTAAGGGTAAATTTAAGGTTAAGGTTACGGTTAAGGGTAAGCTTAAGGTTAAGGTTATGGTCAATGTTAGGTTAAGTTTTAGGTTAAGGTTAAGGTTAGGGGAAGGTTAAGGTTAAGGTTTTGGTAAGGGTTGGGGTTAAGATTAAGGTTAAGGTTAATATTAACTATAACCTAAACCTAACCTTGTCCAAACCCTTAAGGTTAAGGTCAAGGTTAAGGTTAAGTTTAAGGGTAAGGTTAACGTTAATGTTAAGGGTTTGGTTAAGGTTAGGTTAGTTCTAAGGTTAAGGTTAAGGGTTTGGTCAAGGTTAGGGTTTGGGGTAAGATTAGGGTAAGGTTAGGATTAAGGTTAGGGGAAGGTTAAGGTTAAAGTTAGGTTAAGAAAAGGCTTAGGCTAAGGTAAGGTTAAGGTTAAGGTTATGGGTTTAGGCAGGTTAAGGTTAAGGTTAAGGGTTTGGTATGGGTTAGGGTTAGGTTATAATTAAGGTTAAGGTTAGGTTAAGGGTAAAGTTAAGGTTAATGGTTTGGTCAAGGTTAGGGGTAAGTTATAATTAAGGTTAAGGTTAAGGTTAGGGTAAAGGTTCGGGTTAAGGTTAAGGTTAAGAATTTGGTGAAGGATAAGGTTATGGTTAATTTTAAGGTTAATCTTAAGGTTAAGGTTAAGGGTGTAAGTTAAGGTTAAGGGTTACGCTTAAGTGTTGTGAAACCAGCTCCAAAAAGAGAATAAAGGAGATATCAACGCCTTATAAATAAGCCACTTCGAGGGGGCAACCTTCAATACATTACATGAATGAAAAATTCTTGGATGATACAATTTACAAAACCTCCTTTCTATATATAGGAGTCCATGGGGCCATAATGTAATCCTAGTGGGCCACAATGTAATCCTAGCCGACCTAACAATAATAATTTAAGGGCACAATAATAAAAAAATGAGGGTTACAAGGGTACAATAATAACAATAAGGGGGTTACACTAATAACAATAAGGGACTATACTAGTAATATAGGGACCTAACATGCCCCTCTCCTTCAAAAAAGTGTTGTCCTCAACGCTTGAGTAGCTCTGGGTGCTTCTGTATAAAATTCTCATCCTCCCATGTAGAATCTTCGGTGGGTAAGTTCTTCCACTTGATGAGATACTCTGAAATTGATCGATTCCGTAGTTGTCGAGTTCTTGTTTCCATGACCGCTTCTGGTTCCAATATGATTTTTCCTTCCTCATTAAGTTCTGGCAATATTGTTTGAACTGGAAGATTTTCTCCTATAACCTTCTTTAAGCATGAAACATGGAAAACTGGATGTACTCGCGAAGAAGCAGGAAGCTCCAATTTGTATGCCATAGTACCAATCTTTTGCAACACCTTGTAAGGACCATAGTACTTTGGCGATAATTTATTATCCTTCTTTGCTTGCTTGAGGGACATTTGTTTGTATGGTTGTAGCCGTAAGAATACCCAATCTCCTACATCAAAACTTCTCTCGCTACGATGTTGATCTGCCTGTTGTTTCATTCGATTTTGTGCCAAATTCAGGTTATCCTTTAAGAGTTGGAGAACTTCTTACTGATGCTCGATGTGATCTTCCACTGCTTGAACCTTCGAATTTTCCCTTAAAGATGATGTGATCGATGGTGGATGATATCCATAAAGTGCCATAAATGGGGTCATTTTTTCTGCGGTATGGAAGGAAGTGTTATACCACCATTCAGCGAGAGGTAACCACTTGACCCATTGTGTTTGTTTATCAGATACAAAACAACGAAGATATCCTTCCAAACATTTATTTACTATCTCAGTTTGACCATCGGATTAAGGATGATAAGATGAGCTATGAGCTAATTGAGTAACCAAACAAGAAAATAACTCCGTCCAAATATTTCCAGTAAAAGTGGGATCTCTGTCGCTCACAATAACCCTTGGGTTTCCATGTAGCTTTTGAATTGTGTCCATAAATGTAGTAGCAACTGTACTTGCTTTAAATGGATGAGATAATGCACAAAAGTGTGCATACTTGGTAAATCTATCAACTACCACCATGATGACACTCTTTCCTTCAGACTTAGGTAAACCTGTGATAAAATCCATTGAAATCTCCTCCCAACGTTGACTTGGAATGGATAAAGGTTGTAGAAGTCCCGGGGTCTTAATTGTCTCAACTTTATTTTGCTGGCAAACCAAACATTCTGTCACAAACTTTTGAATATCAGATTTAAGGCCATCCCAAAAAAAATCTTTCCTCACCCTGTGGTAAGTTTTTAAAAATCCCGAGTGTCCTCCTAAAGGAGAAGTGTGTAATTCTAGAAGAATCTTTTGTTTTAGTTGGGAATTCTTACAAAGATATAAGCGGTCTTTGTACCATAAGGAATCATTTTTCCAACTAAATGTATTAGATGTACTAGGATCTTGCTGCAACTTTTGAATGAGTGTCCATACATATTTTTCCTTCTCCCATTCATCTCTTGCTTCGGTTATGCAATCTGGTTGGATAATAGAAATGGCACAAAGCAATGCTTCCACCTCTTCATTCTTTCTTGAGAGTGCATCTGCAACAACATTAAGCTTTCCTTTTTTGTAGATTATTTCAAAGTCATAACCCAACATCTTTGTGACCGATTTTTGCTGCTCTTCTGAAGATAGTCTTTGTTCCAAAAAGTGTTTAAGACTATCATGATCAGTTGTTACCTTGAAGTGTCTTCCCATTAGGTAAGTTCACCATTTCTTTAGTGCACGCAGTATTGCTAACATTTCCTTCTCATAAATATGTTTCTGTAAATACTTTCCTTTGATCGGACGACTTTCAAAAGAAATGGGTCTTCCTTCCTACATTAAAACATCACCAATTCCATTTCCTGGGGCATCAAATTCCACAATAAAGGTTTTTGTGAAGTCTGGCGTAGCTAAGACAGGCGCTAGGCACATTGCCTCTTTAAGATGTTCAAAGGCCTTAGTTGCTTCAGGAGTCCATGAAAATGCATATTTCTTCAATAATGTTGTTATAGGTGCTGCTATTCTCCCATAATTATTAACAAATTTGTGATAATACCTTGTTAACCCGAGAAATCCTCGCAACTGCTTTATGGTTGTGGGGACTTTCCATTCCTTAATGGATTTAACTTTGTTAGGGTCTACTTTAACACCCTTGTGAGATAAAATATGACCCAAATATTCCACCTCTTGTGCTCCAAAGAAACATTTGGATGTTTTTGCATAGTGTTTCTTTCACAATAGTTTATTTTATTAACTATTTAACAGTGTTGAAATTTGTCAACCCTTGAAATGTAGAAGGTGCATTGGTAAGCCCAAAAGGCATGACCAAAAATTCATAATGACCCTCATGAGTTTGAAATGTTGTTTTTGAAATATCTTCGTCTTCATTCTAATTTGATGATATCCTAAACGAAGATCCAACTTGGTAAAATAAATTGCTCCATGTAATTCATCCAATAATTCATCAATCACAGGAATGGGAAATTTATCTTTAATGGTGAGCTTATTGAGCTCCCTATAATCAGGACACATGTGCCATGATCCATCCTTCTTGTGTACCAATACTACAGGAGCAGAGAAAGAACTTTGACTAGGTTGAATTATACCCGCCTCTAACATTTCTGCAATCATATGTTTAATTTCGCTCTTTTGGACATAAGGATATCTATAAGGCCTGATGTTTGGAGGAACACTTCCTGGAATCAAATGAATAGCATGATCATGATCACGAATAGGTGGGAGTCCTTTGGGAGTTTCAAACACCTTGGAATGATTGTCCAATACTTGTTGGAGATCTGCAGGAATAGATGATTTTGATGTTGGAACTTCTAGTGAGCATAAATGTGCAATTACGCCTCGTTGTTCTTTCTTTAGAAGCTTTTTCATGACATTAGAGCTTATTATCCTTCTTCTTTATATACACTTGTGTTCATATGCTATTACGAAAAAATTTCAGAAAAGTTCTTTATTCTCTTTAATTAAACTGTATAAAGACAAAAACCATTGTGCTCTAATACAACATCAACACCTCCCACGAATGGAAAGCATTGGACTGGTCAATACATATTCCCCCATGGTTAGCTTGATATTATGGCATTTTCCAGAGCAATTTATAGTTCCTCCATTTGCAACCATCACTTGACATTCTGGTGCTGGGTATAGGAAACAATTTAATTCCTTGGCTACCTTACAATGAATAAAATTATGGGTGCTACCTGAATCAATCAACACTATTACCTTTTTCTTCTTGATCCGTCCTTCTATCTTGAGAGTTTGAGGAGTGGTAATTCTGTAGTTATATTTAAAATGTGGTGGGATACATTTCTTCTGTTCTAATTTTAAGTTCTTCGTGTATTCGTGTATATATCTTGTATTTCTTCTTCTTCTTTACAATCATATTAAAATAAATTTCTTTACCAAAGCACTAGCAGCCTTTAATTATTTTCTCCCTCTGTTGTAGCAAAGCCCTTTTTCTCTTTTTTCTTCCAATTTTTGTGGTGTCAACCTTGTATGTTGTGGAAATCTAAGAGTAGCAACACTTCCCTCTTTATAGAAGTGAGTGGTAGGCTTCCTTGTCGCCATAATTTTACATTCAATTTTTCTTGCCAACCTGAATGCCTTCTCCAATGAATCAGGTTCCAAAACGCGAACTTCATGTTGGATGTTATCCTTTAAAGTACCTATGAAGAGATCAATCCTGTGTTCCTCTGGAATATCAGTTACCCTTATATTCAATTTTTGGAAGTCCTCAATGTGCTGCCCCACTAAACCCTTTTGTTTGAGATTTATTAATTGGATAAAGAAGGTGTTGCTCTTTGTATCCTCATAATGTGCTATCATTTCCTCCGTAAAAATTGACCAAGTGACAATTTTTTTACGGGAGCAAAGCCATCGATACCATACAAATGTATTTTGTTCTAAATGTAAAGTTTCAATGCTTACCTTTTGTGTGTTTTGCACGTTATGGAGATCAAAATATTGCTCCATCTGTAGTATCCATGTTACAGGATCCTTTCCATCAAACTTCCTCATATCCATCTTTGGAATATGGTGGTTCTTCCCGCCAACATTAGAGTTTATGAAATCACGATTAACATTTATTTTGTTCTCATCATGAGGTTCTTCTACTATATTTTCACCATTAGGAAACGTTTCTTGTATCAACTTTGTCAAACCTTCCATGTCTGCTTTTAGAAAATTCTTCATGCTTTCCATTTTCTCATCGATCTTAGCTTCCATGCCATCTATCTTAGATTCCATGCCAGCCTCCATGACTCTATATTAGATTCCATGCCATCTATCTTAGATTCCACGCCTCTCTTCAAACCATCCATTTTAGTTTCCACGCCTTTCTTCAAAACTTCCATGTCATTTTTTGTTGCTCTTTGCGAGAGCGAAATTTGTTGCACTTGCTCTTGTAATTTTGATATGTCATGTTGCCATTCTTCATCTTCATGAGTCATAATAGAGATTTACAAAGGCTTAATGGGTGTTTAATTCTCTTTAGAGGCCATTTTATAATCCAATACTGATATCTATTCTACAATATGCCCTTGCAATCAATTCAACTTGATTCTTCAAACAAGACTTATGCAATTCGGAAAAAAATTACACACCTTTTACTTGCTTTTGAGAAGCTCGATATTGAAATTGTATTATCTCTGTGATTGCGGCTCTTCAATATCTAAAATTTAGCACTGAAGTCACCCTCTAAATTCTCTTTTGAATGCCACAGGTCTAACTTGATTTGGATTCTCCAAGACAAAGTTATGTCCAATCTCCCACAATGACCTAATTATGGACTGGTTCAGTATAGCGAACTTGTACGACTTGCCACGTGTCACTGTTTCATCCTTCACCTCTGAAATTGATAGCCAATAAACCAAAGTCTGTTTAATTGCGACCGCTTTTTACGGCACTCCAATCCGATGCTCAGAGAGAGAGTTATTGAAATTTTCCCACGATCACCTCTTTAAGATGAAATTAGGGAGCCTGAAAACGCACTACCTTCCACAGATCATATCTCAAAAATATTGTGAACCAAGCTCTGAACTGTTTTGACAAGTTTCCCTAGGATTTCAGCTTTGCACTATAAAAATTTCAGATTATGAACCTCAGTAGAAAAAATGTTATAGCGCAAATTCCACGATGACCTGTTTATGAGCATGAAATAATGCCTAACTTCCACAGATCATATCTCCACAAATATTGTGAACCAAGCTCTGAAATTTTTAGAAAATCTTCCTCAGGATTTCATCTTCACACCCTAAAAATTTTAGCTTCTGAAACTTCGTAGAAAAAAATTTATAGAGAACATTCCACGATGACCTGTTTGGAGCAGCGAAACCCTAGAATCCAAAGCTCTGATACCAAATGTTGTGAAACCAGCTCCAAAAAGAGAAGAAAAGAGATATCAACGCCTTAGAAATAAGCCACTCCGAGGGGGAAACCTCCAATACATTACATGAATGAAGAATTCTTGGATGATACAATTTAAAAAACCTCCTTTCTATATATAGGAGTCCATGGGGCCGTAATGTAATCCTAGTGGGCCACAATGTAATCCTAGCCAACCTAACAATAATAATTTAAGGGCACAATAATAACAAAATGATGGTTACAAGGGTACAATAGTAACAATAAGTGGTTTACACTAACAATAATAAGGGACTATACTAGTGATATAGGGACCTAACATTAAGGTTAAGGTTAGGGGAAGGTTAAGGTTAAGGTTAAGGTTAAGGGTTTGGTCAAGGTTTGAGTTAGGTTATAGTTAAGGTTAAGGTTAAGGTTAAGGGTTAGGTCAAGGTTAACGTTAAGGGTTTGGTCAAGGTTAGTGTTAGTTTATAGTTAAGGTTAAGGTTAAGGTTAAGGGTTTGGTCAAGGTTAAGGTTAAGGGTTTGGTCAATGTTAGGGTTAGGTTATAGTTAAGGTTAAGGTTAAGGTTAAGGTTCGGGTTATGATTTTAGTAAGGTTAAGGTTAAGCTTTAGGTTAAGGGTAAGTTTAAGGTTAAGGTTAAGGGTTTTTTCAAGGTTAGGGTAGGTTATAGTGAAGGTTAAGGTTAAGTTAAGGGTAAAGTCAAGGTTAGGGTTAAATTTAACATTAAGGTTAAGGGTAAGGTCAAGGTTAAGGTTAGAGGTATTAACCTTAAACTTCAGTATAACCTAACGTTAACCTTAACCGTAACCTAAACCTTAACCATAACATGAACCTTAACCTTAACCTTAACTTTAACTATAACCTAACCTAACCTTAACCTTAATTATAACCTAACCCTAACCTAGACCAAAACCTTAACTTTAACCTTAACCTTAACCTTAACCTTCCCATAACCATAACCTTAACCTTAGACTTAACCTTAATCTAACCTAAACCTTAACCTTAACCTTAACGTAACCTTAGCCTTAACTATAACCTAAACATAACCTTACCTGATCCATAACCTTAACTATAACCTAACCCTCACCTTAACCTTACCCTTAACCTAACATTCACCTTAACCTTGACCATGACCTTAAGATTAAGTTTAAGGTTACATTAAGGGTAAAGTGAAGGTTAAGGTTAGGTTATGTTTAAGGTTAAGGTTATGGGAAGGTTAAGGTTAAGTTAAGGTTAATGTTAAGGTTAGGTTAGGCTAAGGTTAAGGTTAGATTAAGGGTTTGGTCAAGGTCAAGGTTAAGGTTAGGTTAAGGGTAAGGTTAAGGCTATGGCTAAAGTTAAGGTTAAGGTTAGGATAAGGTTAGGGTAAGGCTAAGGTTAAGTTTAGGTTAAGGTTAATGTTAAGGTTAAGGTTAGAGTAAGGTTAAGGTTAAAGTTAGGTTAAGTTAAAGGTTATGGGAAGGTTAGGTTAAGGTCAAGGTTAGGTTAACCTTGAATTTACCCTTAGCCTAACTTTAACCTTAACTATAACTTAACCCTAACCTTGACCTTAACATTACCCTTAACCTTAACCTTAACCTTAACTATAACCTAACCCTAACCATACCCTAACCAGAATCGTAACCTTAACCTTACCTTAAGCTAAATTAGCCTTAACCTTGTCCTTGACCTTAACCTTAACCTTACCCATAAACTTAACCTTAACTTTACCCTTATGATAACCTAAACCTTCACCTTACCCTTAAGGTTAAGATAAGTTCAAGAGTAAGGTCAATGTTAAGGTTAAGGTTATGGTTATGGGAAGGTTAAGGTTAAGGTTATGGTTAGGGGAAGGTTAAGGTTAAGATTAAGGTTAGGGGAATGTTAAGGTTAAGGTTAAGGTTTGGTGAGGGATAGGGTTATGTTAAGATTAAGTTTAAGTTTAGGCTTGGGTAAATTAAAATTTAAGGTTATGGTTATGGGAAGGTTAAAGGGTTGAGGTTAGGTTAAGGGTAAAGTCAAGGTTAAGGTTAAGGTTAAGGTTAACCTTAACCTTAACCTTAACCTTCACCCTTAACCTTAACCTTTACCTTTACCTTAACCTTCACTATAACCTAACCTTAACCTTGACATTAACTATAACCTAACATTGACCTTAGCCTTAACCTTACCTTAAACTTACCCTTAACATTAACATTAACCTTACCCTTAACCTTAACCAAACCCTTAATCTTAACCTTAACCTAACCTTAAACTTACCCTTAACCTTGACCTTGACCTTGACCTTAACCTTAACCTTAACAATAACCTAACCCTAAACTTGACCAAACCATTAACCTTAACCTTATCTTAACCTTAACCTTAACATTAACCTAACTATAACCTTACCATTAACCTTAACCTTGAACTTAACTATAACATAACCCTCACCTTGACCAAACCCTTATCATTAACCTTAACCTAACCCTAACCTTGACCAAAACCTAACCTTAACCCTAACCTAACCCTAACCTTAACTTTACCCTTAACCTAACCTTAACCTGAACCTGAACCTAACCGTAACATTAACTTTACCCTTAACATTAACCTTAACATTAAACTTAACCTTAACCTAATCTTTACCTTAACCTAATCATAACCTTAACCTAACCTTAACCTTAACCTTAACCTTAACCTTAGCCTAACCATAACCTTAACCTTAACCTAACGCTAACCTTAACCTTAACTTTACCATTAACGTAACCTTAACCTTAACCTTAATCTAACACTAACCTTAAATTTAGCCTTAAACTAACCTTAACCTTAACCTTAACCTTAACCTTAACCTTAACCTTATCTTAACCTTAACCTAACCTTAACCTTGACTTTACCCTTAACGTAACCTTAACCTTAACATTAACCTTACCTTAACCTTAACCTTAACCTTACCTTGACCTTAACTATAACCAAACCCTAACCTTGACCAAAGCCTTAACCTTAATCTTAGACTAAACCTTTACCCTAACCATATATTAACCTTAACCTAACCTTAACCATGACTTTACCCTTAACGTAACCTTAACCTTAGCCTTAACCTTAAACTTAACCTAACCCTTAACTTAAACCTTAAACTTAACCTTACCTTGACCTTACCCTTAACCTAATATTAACGTTAACATTGACCTTAACCTTAACCTTAACCTTTACTTAACCTTAACCTTAACCTAACCTTAACCTTAACATTAACCTTACCTTAACCTTAACCTTACCTTGACCTTAACTATAACCAAACCCTAACCTTGACCAAAGCCTTAACCTTAATCTTAACCTGAACCTTTACCCTAACCTTATCTTAATCTTAACCTAACCTTAGCCTTGACTTTTCCCTTAACGTATCCTTAACCTAACCTTAACATTAACCTAACCCTTAACGTAAACCTTAAGCTTAAGCTTAAGCTTCAGCTTACCTTGACCTTACCCTTAACCTAATCTTAACCTTAACCGTGACCTTAACCTTAACATTAACCCTTAACCTTAACCTTTACCTAACCACCTTACCCTTAACCTAACCTTAACCTTAAATATAACCTAACCCTAACCTTAACCTTAACCCAACCTTGACCTTGACCTTAAGTGTAACCTAACATTAACCTTGACCAAACCCTTAACTTAACCTTAAGCTTGACTTTACCCTTAACGTAACCTTAACCTTGACCTTAACCTTACCCTTAACATTAACCTTAACCTTAACTTTAACCTTAACCTTAACCTTACCCTAACCTTAACCTTAACCTTGAAATTGACCTTAACCTTAACCTTACCTTAACGTAACTTTAACCTTAACCTAAACCTTAACCTTAACTTTACCCTTAACCTAACCTTAAGGGTTTAGTCAGGTTAAGGTTAAGGGTTCGGTTAAGATTAGGTTAAGGGTAAGGGTAAGGTTAAGGGTTTGGTCAAGGTTAGGGTTAGGTTATAGTTAAGTTTAAGGTCAAGGTCAAGGTTAACCATAACCTTACGTTTAACTTAACCTTAAAATTAACCTTACCCTTAACCTTAACCAAACCCTTAATCTTATCCTTAACCTAACCTTAACCTTAACCTTAACAATAACCTAACCCTAACCTTGACCAAAGCCTTATCCTTAACCTTAACCTAACCCTAACCTTAACTTTACCCTTAACATTAACCTTAACCTTAACCTAATCTTAACCTTAACCTAACCGTAACCTTAACCTAACCTTAACCTTAACCTAACCAGAACCTTAACCTTAACCTAACCCTAACCTTAACTCTACCCTTAACCTAACCTTAACCTAACCCTAACCTTAACTTTACCCTTAACCTAACCTTAACCTTATCTTATCCTTAACCTAACCTTAACCTTGACTTTACCCTTAATGTAACCTTAAACTTAACCTTACCTTAACCTTACCTTGAACTTAACTATAACCAAACCCTAACCTTGACCAAACCCTTAACCTTAATATTAACCTGAACCTTTACCCTAACCTTATCTTAAACTTAATCTAACCTTAACAATGACTTTACCCTTAACATAACCTTAACCTTAACCTAACCCTTAACCTAAACCTTAACCTTAACCTTACCTTGACCTTACCCTTAACCTAATCTTAACCTTAACCTTGACCTTAACCCTTAACTTTAATCTTTACTTAACCTTAACCTTAACCTAACCTTGACCTTAACTATAACCTAACCCTAACCTTAACCTTAACCTAACCTTAACCTAACTTTAACCTTGACCTTAACTGTAACCTATTCATAACCTTGACCAAACCCTTAACGTAACCTTAACCTTGACTTTACCCTTAACGTAACCTTAAATTTGACCTTAACCTTACCCATAACATTAACCTTAACATTAACTTTACCCTTAACCTTAACCTAACCTTGATCTTAACCTTGACCTGAACCTAACTTTAACCTTAACCTTTACCTTAATCTTCACTTTACCCTTAACCTAACATTGTTTCCGTTTCAAGCTTGTGTAAAAATGAAACCGGTTTCAAGCATAGTTTATATTTTTTTCAATCTTGTGTAAAAATGAAACCAACTTCAAACAAAGTTTCCTGATTTCAAGCTTGTGTAAAAATGAAACCATTCCATTTTTACCTCTCGTGATTTCCATCTTATTAGCCTGTTTTTCCAGATGAGCCTTGGTTTTCTCATTCTACCGTCACTATTTGCTTGGCCGATCATATGACTTCACTTGGCTTTTTACCCATTCCCAAGGAACCACTGCGATGAGTGGTATTGTTAGCCAGCCTCTTGACCTTTACTTGTTCTGAGAAATTCCTCCATTATAGGAATAAGTTGCTACCCTTTATACCACTCGTTCCTCTAGGAGGCGTCAACTTTCAACGCTTTTCTGACTCTCTAAATTTGAAAAGGTTGTCGAAATTATTGTCATTTTGAACTCATTAAATGGATGCAAAACTATATCTACCCAGTATACATTTACCCATTTTTCGGGCTGGGATAGATTATTTACAAAAAGGGAACACCTTAGCCTATCATAACTAAGAGGTTCTCTTAGACACAGTTTTATACATTTTCGGATCTGTGAGACTATATATGAAAAGGGATCGATGGAGTTTTCTTTTCCACTTTATTTTCAAACTCTCTAAATATGAAAAGATGATGAGTTCTTCCTTTGTTAGACTCATTAAAAAATGATGACATCGGACTCCGTCATTACGACGTTATTCGAGTTCCTCCTTCCTAGGGCTCGTAAAATGTACTAGGATGGATTTGTCCAAAGGAAAAACTTATATGACAAGCATATGGTATCCTCTTCAAGCTTGTGTAAAAATAAAGAGGTACTCGCCAGAAATGGTGGGGGAAAATGGAAGTTTTTCATAAGTTGTGTCGGGAGTATGTCACTCTTGAACATCACACTTTTCTGCAGTTCGTGTCGGGTTTGGATATCTTCATTCTGTCACTTCTCCTCCATGGGTTTGGGAAATCCATTTGCCTCTCATTCAATTACTGATTTTTTCAACATGACCTATAATCCTATTTGAGTTAAATGCTGCCAAATTCCAGAGTCATGTCCCCGATATGTTCAAGAGAAAATCCTTCTACAGTTTGTACATTCCTTGATCCTCTGTTTCATTCTTGATTCACACTCATATTACATCCACTATTTCGTGTCGATGATGTGTGATTCATTATGACCCTCCTTCGACGGATCGCTTCATGTCGACTTCAGCTCATTATCCAGGAAGTTGATCTAAAGACTCCTTTCTGGTACCTTAGAGCTGCATGCCCTAATAGCAAGTTCTTCACATTCGACAATAGGTTCACATCATTGGCCTTTGATAGGGTGATTTCACGAATGTTTGACTTCAGATCGCTATTCACATTCCATGGATTGTACTAGTAGTACCTTGAGAGCCATTGACATTATGGGTGGTTTCTCTCGCAGCTGTTAACGGTTCACATCATTGACCGGTAATCAAATGATTTTCTAGCATGTTCAACTTCAACACATCTATTCACATGTTGGAATTTGTACTTTGATCGGGTGGTGTTGGAGTGCAAGACCCTGTGCTTCGATCAAAAAATTCTAGGTTGCAAGGAGTGATGAGTCTTTCATGATTATATACATGATTCTTTAGACGGATGGTTGTGACCATACCATGGGTTCTCTTGTTTTGATCCTCTATATATGGATGTTTGTGCCCATACCGTGGATCTATTTCATATGATCCCTTTATTTGGATGGTTGCGTCCATGTCGAGGATCCATTCACATGATCCTTTTCTTGATGGATAGTTGTGCATGTACCATGGATTCATGTATTTTCAACAAATATTTCAGTTATGTATATGTATCTATGCTTCATTTTTAGGTCTCCCAGCAGCAGCGTCTAGTTCCTTGCATGTACTTGTAAAGCATTTCACCCCTCATTCATGTTCGGACTTCATACTTTAGGGGGCATCTGTTACACAGTAATTTTTCATTATCCCTACAATCCCCATCTCACACATTGGAGGGTCATTTCTTTAACTAATTATAATTTTCATGCCTTGCAAATACCATCATTTCGTCCCTTGCCATGAGGACAACATTCCCTCCATTGACCATTTCCTGAGCAGACCACTAAAAACACCTGTTTTTTCCTTGGTGCGAGTAGCCAATTACACTCCCTCGCCGAGCTGGAAAATTAACACTGAGGCCATGCTAATTGGCGCTCTGTCCTAGTTAAGCACCCACGTCAATCTTTTTATGGAATTTTTTTTAAAAATAAAGGCGAAGTTTCGATCACAACAACTTCATGGATGACTCATAGGGAGTGGTTTGACTGAATAACCATGGCCTCCCTCCTTTGGCCTCTTGTTTCCACCTTACGGGAAAACCTCCCAAGGGATAAGGCCTCCCTTCCACTATTGTAGGATCCCAACCTCCTCCTCTCCTATATAAATATAGCCATCTTCTATTGATGTTCTAGTTGAACAGATAGCTGAAAAATTTAGCATAGAGAAGAAGCAATCATAGCTTCGGGAGAACAGTGCAGAGTGTGATTGTTTTTGTGTGTTGAGAACATAGTGAGATCTTGGACCTTTGTTCATGAGGGTGTGACAAACGTGCTTGGATACAAACCTGCCAAAGGAGAGACTCAAAATTAAGGCTTGGTTGTAAACTCCCCTTGTCTTTATCATAATAAAATGCATTTAATGTTTATCTTCCATTCTTTTATACATCTATAATGAGATTTATAGCATTCCTTGATCAGTTAGATAGGTTGTAATTGTTCTATGTTTTTCATGGTGTTACGCTTGTCGTGTTGTCTTGAATATCTGTATAGGTAATCTAACATTGATCACAGCGTGTATCGAGCTGGAGAAAAGCGACAGATCAAGTAGCTTCGACGGAAGATGACAACATAGAATCAGAACGATGTAGGTCATCTTCCTAGATCTGAATTTCATTTTGAATCTAGGAAGGTAGATGTTAGTATGTTCCCGTAGTTGATAGACCCACCCTAGGGCTACAGGAATCGCCTCTATCCGTAGAGGGGATTTACCTGGACAACAAATATTAACATTACTAAATCTGTAACCTTAACCTTAACCGTTACCCTTAACCCTAACCTTACCCTTAGAGTTAACCTTAACGTGAGGTTAAGATTATGGTTAAGGTTAAGTTTAATGATAAGTTAAGGTTAAGGGTAAGCTTAAGGTTAAGATTATGGATTTAGTTAGGTTAAGGTTAAGGTTAAGGGTTTGGTCAAGGTTAGGGTTAGGTTATAGTGAAGGTCAAGGTCAAAGTTAAGGTTAAGGCTAAGGTTAAGGTTATGGGTAAGGTTAAGGTTAAGGTTAGGTAAAGGTTAAGGTGAGGTTAAGGTTAGGTTAAGGTTAAGGTTAACTTTAACCTCCCCAAACCCTTAAGGTTAGGTTAAGGTCAACCTTAAGGGTAGGGTTAAGGTTAAGGTTAGGTTAACTTTAGGTTAAGGTTAAGGTTAAAGTTAGGTTAATGTTAAAGTTAGGCTATAGCTAAGGTTAAGGGTAAAGTCAAGGTTAAGGTTATGTTAAGGGTAAAGTCAAGGTTAAGGTTAGGTTAAGGGTAATGTTAAGGTTAAGGGTAATGTTAAGGTTAAGGGTAAGGTTAAGGTTATGTTAAGGTTAAGGTTATGGTTAAGGATAGGTTAAGGGTAAAGTTAAGGTTAAGGTTAGGTTAAGGTTAAGGTCAAGGTAAAGGTTATGGGTAAGTTTAAGGTCAAGGTTAGGGTTAGGTTATAGTTAATATTAAGGGTTTGGACAAGGTTAGGGTAAGGTTAAGGCTAATGTTAAGGTTAGGTTAGGATAAGGTCAAGGTTAAGGTTAATATTAGGGGTTTATTTAGGTTAAGGTTAAGGTTACGGTTAAGGTTAAATTCAATATTAAGGGTTTGGTTAATGTGAGGGTTAAGGTTAGGTTAAGTTAAGGTTAAAGTTAATATTAAGCTTAGGTTTATGGTAAAGTTAAGTTTAATGTTAGGGTTAAGGTTAGGGGAAGGTTAAGGTTAGGTTAAGGTTAAGGTTAACATTAAAGTTGGGTTAAGGTGAGGGTTAAGGTTAGGTTAAGGTTAAGGTAAAGGTAAAGGTTAGGTTAAGCTCAAGTTCAAGGTTAAGGTTAAGGTCAAGGTCAAGGTTAAGGGTAAAGTTAAGGTCAAGGTCAGAGTTAGGTTATAGTTAAGGTTAAGGTTAGGTTAAGGGTAAACTCATGGTTAAGGTTAAGGTGAAAGTTAACGGTAATTTTCAAGTTATGGGTTATGGGTTTAGTCAGGTTAAGGTTAAGGTCAAGGTTAAGGGTAAGGTTAAGGTTAAGGTTAAGTTCAACGTGAAGGTGAAGGTTAAGGTTAAGTTATGTTAAGGGTAAGGTTATAGTTAGGTCATGGATAAAGTGAAGTCTGGTGTATCTAAGATCGGTGCTAGGCACTTTTCCTCTTTAAGATGTTCAAAGGCCTTAGTTGCTTCACGAGTCCATGAAAATACATCTTTCTTAAATAATGGATTTAGAGGTGCTACTATTCTCCCATAATTCTTAACAAACTTGTGACTTTGCCTCTTTAAGATGTTTAAAAGCCTTAGTTTCTTAACGAGTCCATGAAAATTCATCTTTCTTCAATAATGGATTTATAGGTGCTGCTATTCTCCCATAATTCTTAACAAACTTGCGATAATACCTTGTTAACCCGAGAAATCCTCGCAACTGCTTTATGGTTGTGGGATTTTTCCATTCCTTAATGGCTTTAATTTTTTTAGGGTCTACCTTAACACCCTCGTGAGATACAATATGACCCAGATATTTTCAATGCGTACCTTTTGTGTGTTTTACACGTTATGGAGATCAAAATATTGCTCCATCTGTAGTATCCATGTTACAGGATCCTTTCCATCAAACTTCCTCATATCCATTTTTGGAATATGGTGGTTCTTCTTTCCAACATTAGAGTTTATGAAATCACCATTAACATTTATTTTGTTCTCATCATGAGGTTCTTCTACTATCTTTTCACCATTAGGAAACATTTCTTGTATCAACTTTGTCAAACCTTCTATGTCTTCTTTTAGATCATTCTTCATGTTTTCCATGTTTTCTTTCATGTCATCCATCTTAGCTTCCATTTCATCCATCTTAGCTTCCATGCCTTTCTTCAAACTGTCCATCTTTACTTCCACGCCTTTCTTCAACACTTCCATTTCATTTTTTTTTGCTCTTTGCGAGAGTGAAATTTTTTGCACTTGCTCTTGTAATTTTGATAAATCATGTTGCAATTCTTCATCTTCATGAGTCATAGTAGAGCCTTCTGAAGGCTTAATGGGTGCTGAATTATTTTACGGGGCATTTTTTTAGAACCCAATACTAATATCTGTTCTACAATATGCCCTTAGAATCAATTCAAATTGATTTTTCAAACAAGACTTATGCAATTCGGAAAAAAAAATACACACCTTTTTCTTTCTTTTGAGGAGCTCAATATTGAAATTCGATTATCTCTGTGATTGCAGCTCTTCAAAATCTAAAATTCAGCAATAAAGTATCCCTCTGAATTCTCTTTTGAATTCCACAAGTCTGACCTGAATTGGATTCTCCAAGAAAAAGTTATGTCCAATCTCCCACAATGACCTAATTATGGACTGGTTCAGTAGAGTTAAATTGTATGACTTTCCACGTATCATTGTTTCCTCCTTTGCCTTTGAAATTGATAGCCAAGAAACTAAAATTCGTGTACTTATGACCACTTTTTACGGCACTCCAATCTGATGCTCAGAGAGAGAGTTATTGAAATTTTCCCACGATCACCTCTTTGAGATGAAATTCGGGAGCCTGAGAAAGCACTACATTATGCAGATCATATCTCCAAAAAAATTGTGAATCAAGATCTGAAATTTTTCTAAGAGTTTCCTCACGATTGTAACTTTGCACCCTAAAAATTTCAGATTATGAACCTTCGTAGAAAAATATTTATAGTGCAAATTCTACGATAACCTATTTAGGAGCCTGAAAAAAGACCTAAATTTCACAAATCATATCTTCAAAAATATTGCGAACCAAGCTCTGAAATTTTTAGAAAATCTTCCTCAGGATTTTGGCTTCGCACCCTAAAAATTTCAATTTCTGAAAATTCGTAGAAAATAAGTTCTAGTTAAAATTCCACAATGACCTATTTGGAGCAGCGAAACCCTAGAATCCAAAGCTCTGACACCAAATGTTGTGTAACCAGCTCCAAAAATAGAAGAAAAGAGATAGCAACGCTTTAGAAATAAGCCATTTCGAGGGGGCAACCTCCAATACATTACATAAATGAACAATTCTTGGATGATACAATTTACAAAACCTCCTTTCTATATATAGGAGTCCATGTGGCCATAATGTAATCATAGTGGGCCACAATGTAATCCTAGCTGACCTAACAATAATAATTTAAGGGCACAATAATAACAAAATGGGGGTTACAAGGGTACAATAATATCAATAAGGGGGTTACACTAATAACAATAAGGGACTATACTAGTAATATAGGGACCTAACACCTTAACCTAACTTTAACCTTAACTTTACCCTTAACCTAACCTTAAGGGTTTAGTCAGGTTAAGGTTGAGGTTAAGGGTTTGATTAAGCTTAGGTTAAGGTTAAGGGTAAGGTTAAGGGTTTGGTCAAGGTTAGGGTTAATTTATAGTTAAGGTTAAAGTCAAGGTCAAGGTTAACCTTAACCTTATCTTTACCTTAACCTTAACATTAACCTTACCCTTAACCTTAACCAAACCCTTAATCTTAACCTTAACCTAACCTTAATCTTTCCCTTAACCTTGACCTTGACCTTAACTTAACCTAACCTTAACCTTAACCTTCACAATAACCTAACCCTAACCTTGACCAAACCCTTAACCTTAACCTTATCTTAACATAACCTTAACCTTTACCTTAACCTAACTATAACCTTACTCTTAACCTTAACCTTGACCTTAACTATAACCTAACCCTCACCTTGACCAAACTCTTAACATTAACCTTAACCTAACACTAACCTTGACCAAAGCCTTAACATTAACCTTAACCTTAACCTTAACCTTAACCTTAACCTTAACCTAACCGTAACCTTAACCTAACCATAACCTTGACCTTAACCTTAAATTTAACCTTAGCCTAACAATAACCTTAACTTAACCCTAACCTTAACTTTACCCTTAACATTAACCTTAAGCTTAACCTTCACCTAATCTTAACCTTCACCTAACAATAACCTTAACCTAACCTTAACCTTAACCTTAGCCTAACCAGAACCTTAACGTGAACCTTAACCTAACCCTAACCTTAACTCTACACTTAACCTAACATTAACCTAACCCTAAAATTAACTTTACCCGTAACCTTAACCTTAACCTTATCTTATCCTTAACCTTGACTTTACCCTTAGTGTAACCTTAACCTTAACTATAACCAAACCCTAATCTTGACCAAACCCTTAACCTTAATCTTAACTTGAACCTTTACCCTAACCTTATCTTAACCTTAACCTAACCTTAACCATGACTTTACCCTTAACGTAAGCTTAACCTTAGCCTTAACATTAACCTTAACCTAACCCTTAACTTAACTTAAACTTACCTTGATCTTACCCTTAACCCTATCTTAACCTTAACCTTGACCTTAACCTTAACCTTAATCTTTACTTAACCTTAACCTTAACCTAACCTTGACCTTAACTATAACCTAACCCTAACCTTAACCTTTACCTTAACTGTAACCTATTCTTAACCTTGACCAAACCCTTAACGTAACCTTAACCTTGACTTTACCCTTGATGTAACCTTAACCTTGACCTTAACCTTGACATTAATATTACCTTAACCTAACTTTAACCTTAACCTTTACCTTAATCTTCACTTGACCCTTAACCTAACCTTATTTCCATTTTAGGCTTGTGTAAAAATGTAACTGGTTTCAAGCATAGTTTATCTTTGTTTCAAGCTTGTGTAAAAATGAAACCATTCCCTTTTTACCTCTCAAGATTTTCATCTTATTAGCTTGTTTTGCCAGACAAGCCTTGGTTTTCTCATTCCACCATCACTATCTGCTTGGCCAATCATATGCCTTTACTTGGTTTTTTTATTCATTCCCGAGGAACTGCTGCAATGAGTGGTATTGTTAGCCAGCCTCTTAACCTTTACTTGTTTTGAGCAATTCTGCCATTACAAGAACCAGTTGCTACCCTTTATACCACTCGTTCCTCTAGGAGGATTCAACTTTTAGCTCTTTTCCGACTCTCTAAAATTGAAAAGATTGCCGAGATTCTTGTCGTTTTGAACTCGTTAAATGGATACGAAACTATATCTACCCAGTATACATTTACCCATTTTTTAGGCTGGGATAGATTATCTACGAAAAAGGAATACCTTAGCCTATCATGACTAAGAGGTTCTCTCACACATAGTTTTCTACCTTTTCGGATCTGTGATACTATCTATGAAAAGGGACTGATGGAGTTTTCTTTTTCTCTTTCTTTTCAAACTCTCTAAATATGAAAAGATGTCGAGTTCTTCCTTTTTCAGAATTGTTAAAAAATGATGACATCGGACTCTGTCATTACGACGTTATTCGAGTTACTCCTTCCTAGGGCTCGTAAAATGTACTAGGATGGATTTGTCCGAAGGAAAAACTTATATGACAAACATATGGTATCATCTTCAAGCTTGTGTAAAAATAAAGAGGTAATCGCCAGAAATGGTGGGGGAAAATGGAAGTTTTTCATCAGTTGTGTCGGCAGTATGTCACTCTTGAACATCACACTTGTCTGCAGTTTGTGTAGGGTTGGGATATCTTCACTCTGTCACTTTTCTTCCATGGGTTTGGGAAATCCGTTTACCTCTCATTAGATTATTGATTTTTTCAACATGACCTCTGATCCTATTTGAGCAAAATGTTGTGAAATTCCAGAGTCATGTCGCTGATATGTTCAAGAGCAAATCCTTCTGTAGTTTGTACATTCCTTGATCCTCTGTTTCAGTCTTGATTCACACTCATATTACATCCTCTGTTTTGTGTCGATTATGTGGGATTCATTATGACCCTCCTTTGATGGATCGCTTCCTGCCGAATTCAGCTCATTATCTAGGAAGTTGATCTAGAGACTCCTTTCTGGTACCTTAGAGCTCCATGCTCTAATAGCAAGTTCTTCACATTCGACAACAGGTTCACATCATTGGTCTTCGATAGGGTGATTTCACGGGTGTTCGAATTTAGATCACTATTCACATTCCATGGATTGTACTAGTAGTACCTTGAGAGCCATTGACATTATGGGTGGTTTCTCTCGCACTTGTTAATGGTTCACATCATTGACTAGTAATCAAGCGATTTTCTAGCATGTTCGACTTCAACACGTCTATTCACATGTTGGAATTGTACTTTGATCGTTTGGTGTTGGAGGGAAAGACCCTGGGCTTCGATCAAAAAAGTCTAGGTTGCGAGGAGTGATGAGTCATTCATGATTATATACATGATTCTTTAGATAGATGGCTGTGACCATACTATGGGTTCCCTTTTTTTGATCCTCTCTATATCGATGGTTGCACCCATACCGTGGATCTATTTCATATGATTCCTTTATTTGGATGGTTGCATCCATGCCGAGGATCCATTCACATGATCCTTTACTTGATGGATATTTGCGCCTATACCATGGAATCATGTATTTTCAACAGAGATTTTAGCTATGTATATGTATCTATGCTTGATTTCCAGGTCTCCCGACAACAACATCTATTTCCTTGCACGTAATTGTAAATAATTTCACCCCTCACTCATATTCGGACTTCATACTTTAGGGGGCATCTGTTACACAGTAATTTGTCACTATCCCTACAATCCCCATCAATTCATCGCTTGCATGGAGGACAACATTCCCTATGTTGACGATTTCCTGAGCAGACCACTAAAAATGCCTGTTTTTGCCTTAGCGCGAGTAGCTAGTTACAGTCCCGCGTCGAGCTGGAAAATTAACACTAAGCCTACACCAATTGGCCCTCTGTCCCAGTTAAGCACCCATGTCAATATTTTTATGGAAATTTTTTTAAAAATAGAGGCGAAGTTTTGATCACAACAATTTCGTGGATGAGTCATAGGGAGTGGTTTGACTAAATAACCACGGCCTTCCTCCTTTGGCCTCTTTTTTCAACCTTATGGGGAAACCTCCCAAGGGATAAGACCTCCCTTCCACTATTGTAGGATCCCAACCTCCTCCTCTCCTCTATAAATATAGCCATCTTCCATTGATGTGCTAGTTGAACACATAGCTAAAAAATTAAGCATAGAGAAGAAGCAATCATAGCTTCAAGAGAACACTGCAGAGTGTGATTGTTTTTATGTGTTGAGAACATAGTGAGATCTTGGACCTTTGTTCATGAGGGCATGAAAAACGTGCTTGGATACAGACCTACCAAAGGAGAGCCTTAACATCAAGGCTTGGTTGTAAACTCCCCTTGTCTTTATCATAATAAAATGCATCTGATGTTTATCTTCCATTCTTGTGTACATCTATAATGAGATTTCTAGCATTCCTTGATCAGTTAAATAGGTTGTAATTGTTCTATGTTTGTCGAGGTGTTATGCTTTTCGTGTTGTCTTAACTGTCTATATAGGTAATCGAACGTTGATCGCAGCGTGTATCGAGCTGGAGAAGAGTGACAGATCAAGTAGCTTCGATGGAAGATGACAACATAGCATCAGAACGAGGTAGGTCATCTTCCTAACTCGGAATTTCATTTAGAATCTAGGAAGGTAGATGTTAGTATGTTCCCATAGTTGCTATACCCACCCTAGGGTTAGAGGGATCGCCTATCTCTGTAGAGGGGATTTACCTGGACAACAAACATTAACATGACTAAACCTGTAACCTTAACCTTAACCGTTACCCTTAACCCTAACCTTACCCTTAGCCTTAACCTTAACGTGAGGTTAATATTATGGTTAATGTTAAGGTTAATGATAAGTTAAGGTTAAGGGTAATGTTAAGGTTAATATTACGGGTTTAGTCAGGTTAAGGTTAAGGTTAAGGGTTTGGTCAATGTTAGGGTTAGGTTATAGTGAAGGTCAAGGTTAAGGTTAAGGTTAAGACTAAGGTTAACATTATGGGTAAGGTTAAGGTTAAGGTTAGGTGAAGGTTAAGGTGAGGTTAAGGTTAGGTTAAAGTTAACCTTGACCTTGACCTTAACCTTACCCTTAACCTAACCTTAACCTTAACCTTAAGGTTAAGGGTGAAGGTTAAGGGTAAGGTTAAGTTTAAGGTTAGGTTAAGGTTAAGGATGAAGGTTAAGGGTAAGGTTAAGGTTAAGGCTACGGGTTTAGTTAGGTTAAGGTTAACGTTAAGGGTTTTGTTAAGGTTAGGTTATAGTTAAGGTTAAGGTTAAGGTTAAAGTTAAGGATAGGGTTAAGGTTAGGGGAAGGTTAAGGTTAAACTTAAGGTTAAGGTTCAGGTTAGAGGTAAAGATAAGGTTAAGGTTAAGGTAATAGTTAAGGTCAAGGTTAGGTTAAGGTTAATTTTTGGTCAAGGTTAGGGTTATTTTATAGTTAACCTTAACCTTAAACTTAACCCTAACCTTAACCTTAACCTTAACCTTAGGGTTAGGTTATAGTTAAGGTTAAGGTTACAGGTTTATTCAGGTTAAGGTTAAGGTTAAGGTTAAGATAAGGGTAAGGTTAATGTTAAGGTTAAGTTTACAATAAGGGTTTGGTTCAGGTAAGGTTAGGGTTAGGTTATAGTTAGGGTTACGAGTTTAGTAAAGTTAGGGTTAAGGTTAAGGGTAATGTCAAGGTGAATATTAGGTGAAGTTTAAGGTTAGGGTTAAGGTTAAGGTTGAGGTTAGGGGAAGGTTAAGGTTAAGTTAGGTTAAGGTAAGGTTAAGGGTACGGTTAGGTTAAGGTTAAGGTTAGGTTAAGTTAAGGTTAAAGTTAAGGTTAAGGTTAGGTTAAGCATAAAGTTAAGATTAAGGTTAACGTTAAGGTTAAGGTTAGGTTAAGGTTAAGGTTAAGGTTACAGTTAAGGTTAAGGTTAGGTTATAGTTAAGTTATGTTAAGAATAAAGTTAAGGTTAAGGTTAAGGTTAAGGTTAAGGTTATGGTTAAGGCTGGGGTAATGTTAAAGGTTACAGTTAAGGTTACGAATTTAGTTAGGTTAAGGTTAAGGTTTAGTCAAGTTAAGGTTAAGGTTAGGTAAAGCTTAAGGTTATCAGAACGTTAAGGTTAAATTTAGGTTAAGGTTAAGGGTAAAGTCAAGGTTAAGGTTAGGGTTAGGCTATAGTTAAGGTCAAGTTAAGGTTAGGTTAAGGTTAAGGGTAAAGGTTAAGGTTATAGGTCTTAATCTTAACTTTACCCTTAACCTAACCTTAACCTTAACCTTAACCTGACTAAACCCATAACCTTAACCTTGACCTTAACTATAACCTAACCCTAACCTTGACCAAACCTTAACCTTAACTTAACCTTAACCTTAACCTTGACCTTAACTATAACCTAACCCTAACCTTGACCAAACCCTTAACATTAACCTTAAGGTTATAGCTAAGATAAGGATATGGCTATGTTATAGTTAAGTTTAATGTTAGGTTAAGTTAAGGTTAAGGTTATGGTTATGGTTAAGGGTAAAGTCAAGGTTAAGGTAAAGCTAACGTTAAGATAAGGGTAAGGTTAGGTTAAGGTTACATTAAAGGTAAGGTCAAGGTTAAGGTTAAGGTTAAGGTTAGGTAAAGGTTAAAGTTAGGGTAAGGTTAGGGTTAGTTTATAGTTAAGGTTAAGGGTGAGGTTAAGGTTAAGATTATGTTTAAGGTTTGGTCAAGGATAGGGTTAGGTTATAGTTAGGGTCAAGGTTAAGTCAAGGTTAAGGGTAAGGTTAGGTTAAGGGTAAAGTCAAGGTTAAGGTTAAGGGTAAGGTTAAGGTTAAGGTTAAGGTAAGGTTAAGGTTAAAGTTAAGGTTAAGGTCAAGGTTAAGGGTAAATTTAAGGTTAAGGTTACGGTTAAGGGCAAGCTTAAGGTTAAGGTTATGGTCAATGTTAGGTTAAGGTTCAGGTTAAGGTTAAGATTAGGGGAAGGTTAAGGTTAAGGGTTTGGTCAAGGTTGGGGTTAAGATTAAGATTAAGGTTAAGGTTAATATTAACTATAACCTAAACCTAACCTTGTCCAAACCCTTAAGGTTAAGGTTAAGTTTAAGTGTTTGGTTAAGGTTAAGGTTAAGGGTTTGGTCAAGGTTAGGTTTTGGGGTAAGATTAGGGTAAGTTTAGGGGAAGGTTAAGGTTTAAGTTAGGTTAAGGCAAAGCTTAGGCTAAGGTAAGTTCAAGGTTAAGGTTATGGGTTAAGGCAAGTTAAGGTTAAGGTTAAGGGCTTGGTATGGGTTAGGGTTAGGCTATAATTAAGGTTAAGGTTAGGTTAAGGGTAAAGTTAAGGTTAAGGGTTTGGTCAAGGTTACGGGTACGTTATAATTAAGGTTAAGGTTAAGGTTAAGGTTAGGGTAAAGGTTCAGGTTAAGGTTAAAGTTAAGAATTTGGTCAAGGATAGGGTTATGGTTAATTTTAAGGTTAATCTTAAGCTTAACGTTAAGGGTTTAAGTTAAGGTTAAGGGTTAAGCTTAAGGTTAAGGTTAGGGGAAGGTTAAGGTTAAGTTTAAGGTTAAGGGTTTGGTCAAGGTTTGAGTTAGTTTATAGTTAAGGTTAAGGTTAAGGGTTAGGTCAAGGTTAAGGTTAAAGGTTTGGTCAAGGTTAGGGTTAGTTTATAGTTAAGGTTAAGGTTAAGGTTAAGGGTTTGGTCAATGTTAGGGTTAGGTTATAGTTAAGGTTAAGGTTAAGGTTAAGGTTTGGGTTATGAGTTTAGTAAGGTTAAGGTTAAGCTTTAGGTTAAGGGTAAGTTTAAGGTTAAGGTTAAGGGTTTTGTCAAGGTTAGGGTAGGTTATAGTGAAGGTTAAGGTTAAGTTAAGGGTAAAGTCAAGGTTAGGGTTAAATTTAATGTTAAGGTTAAGGGTAAGGTCAAGGTTAAGGTTACAGGTCTTAACCTTAACCTTCAATATAACCTAACCTTAACCTTAACCTTAACCTGAACCTTAACCATAACATGAACCTTAACCTTAACCTTAACTATAACCTAACCCTAACCTAGACAAAAACCTTAACTTTAACCCTAACCTTAACTTTAACCTTAACCTTCACCTAACCTTAACTTTAACCTTCCCATAACCATAACCTTAACCTTAGCCTTAACCTTAACCTAACCTTAACCTTAAACTTAACCTTAATGTAACCTTAACCTTAACTATAGCCTAACCATAACCTTACCCAATCCACAACCTTAACTATAACCTAACCCTCACCTTAACCTTACCCTTAACCTTAACCTTGACCTTGACCTTAAGATTAAGGTTAAGATTACATTAAGGGTAAAGTGAAGGTTAAGGTTAGGTTATGGTTAAGGTAAAGGTTAACGTTATGGGAAGGTCAAGGTTAAGATAAGGTTAAGTTAAGGTTAAGGATAAGGTTAGGTTATACTAAGGTTAAGGTTAAGGTTAGGTTAAGGGTAAGGTTAAGGCTATGGGTAAATTTAAGGTTAAGGTTAGGATAAGGTTAGGGTAAGGCCAAGGTTAAGTTTAGGTTAAGGTTAATGT